>VZRR01000318.1:1649319-1753273 GCA_013398015.1 Oreocharis arfaki
TACGGGCAGCGCCCGCCGGGAGCGGTGCAGCTCGCCCGGCGTCTCATCCCGGGCAGCCCCGGCACGGCGGCGGCGGCAGCGGGATCCGGAGGAGCGGCGGCACCGCCACGGCGAGTCCTTGCGGGGGCCGCGGCCGGAGGGGCAGCGCAGGCGGGGAGCGGGGCCGCGCCGGCCCCGGCGGGACACGTGCTGCTCCTGCGGACGGGATTCAGCTCCTGCTGCCGAGGGACCCTCGGGAGAGAGCGTGGGTTTGCTGTTAGGTGATAGGGGAGCGGGGGGATGACTTCTCCAGACTTGCCCAATGTTGTGTTCGTAAGCGTTTGGACGTGCACGGTTGCACCTCCCCTTCTCCTCTTAGTTTCACTGGAGTTAAACTTTGGGCCGCCAGGAATGTACGGGTTAAAATGTGGGTACCAGTGGTTGACAGACGAAGTTTTACTTATTTTCTTCTCGTTTGATTTACCTAGTGAATCAGTCGCGTTTCTTTGAAAGAGGAAGTTTACGCTATGTATATTTCATGTGTATATACGTATATTTACGCCTGCGGTTTACGTTATGTATATTTCACACAGTGCGAATGATCGGCGGTTGGGGATTTTCAGAAATTTCAAGAAATGAAGGTCAGGATGTGCTGCGCTGGACTGCGAAATCTTCTCCAAGGGCTGTGCTTCAGTGCCAAGTACTACTCTAAGCATAACCCTCCTCAAACAATGTGTCCTTACAGTAAAATTAAACCAAAAAAGTACCACATCTTGGACTGTTCAGAAAGTACATGCACCCACAGGAGTGCACCACCTGGAAGCATCCTGCCATGCAGATTCTTTTCCTGCAAGGTATGCTGTTTAAGTATAGCCTTAATATCAGCAGCCACCTTGGCACATCTCTTAAGGGACCCAGTCATACTTTTCACGTGTTGAAGAAACACATTTTTCCCAGAGAATTTGAAGCAGAGGGATAAAGTCTTGGATATCAGTTACGTTCAAAGACATGTACCATTGTTCAGCTTTCCTGTGCTGTTTTGACATAAAGCTGCATTCTGGTTGATTTTCCTGCTGTAGTAATTTTGAAAAAATTGGTATCTTCCAGACTTAGGTAAAGTGTCAGGAGAAAACTGCAGGGAGAGATCAGCTAAATGTCTCTGTGTAGAGGCAAAGTGTCCAAACTAGTGATACCAGGCTGTGAGCTGGCTCAAAAAAACCTTGACTTTTCCATGTTGACCAGTAAGTCATGGTTTCCATCATATCAAAATAAAATATTGACATCTCATAATCGTGTTCACATGTTCTAAGCTATACATTAAAAGGTATCTGCATTGATTTCTGTAAATAAATATTTTGTAATTGGATGGTAGTATATCATGCACAGAGTCAGAAAACAGTCTGAAATGATTTTAGGTCTTCTGTCTCTGTTTCAAATACAGATTTTGCTAAAGGTATTTTACTGCAGTATGACAGCCTGGAAACTTATTTATATGCATAAGCACTGTTTAAAAAGATTTATGTTTTGGTTTATTTGATCCTAAACATATTTTCAGATGGATGTGTGGTTGTCCAAAAATTGTTTCAAACTGACAGTGTTTCTTCAGAGGTGACACAAAGTTCATCTTGTTGTAACTCTTTTATTTGTCACCGTAAAGTAAAGAGTTCCAAAGTCTGTGTCTCAAATGTAAGCAAATGTTTCAAGGAGAGCACTGGAGGTCTGGATGGACGAGAATATGTGGTTCAGTTTACTCAGTGGCGCTTCACTAACACAAACACTGCTCTGTAACACTGGTCCCAGGATACAAACACATGGTTTTCACCTGAAAGGAGGCTGTGCCTGTTTGCTTTGGAGCAAATGTTTGCATACCAATTGTCACTGAGATCCTCTGCTATCCTGAAAACCTTTCTAGATTACTGTTTTTTCCCCAGGCAGGGATGTGTAAGGGAACTCTTAATATATATCCCTACACTGTGACCACTAGCTGTATATAATATTTCCAAATGAATACAATGGGAACTGCTGAAAACAAAAGGAGGGCAATCATGAAAAGATTTATAAAGTGTGGAACTTGTCAAAATAAGTTGTGGATGCTACAATTTTACATAGGTGTAAGAGGAGACATGTATGAGATATATGTAACATAGATGAGAGAGACTTGTTAAATATCCAGGAACCATGTTCAGGCGAGGAAATTCCTGAGCCAGAATTGTTGAAGGCTGGGGGAAACCCATTGGGGAAAATAATTTGACTTGTCTCATTCTTATGCTTTCCTAAGTATCCAGTTATGGCCACTGTGAGGTTTTTATGTGGTTGCATCTAGTTTGGGGGTTGGTGTTCTCTCACAACAGTTTTTCCCGTGGCTGGTGCAAGGTGGTACAACTCCGGCATCCAGGAGTTTCTTTCTCCTGACCAGTCACTCAGTTGCTCCAGAGCTTCTCTGAGAGCCTTCACAATTTCTTTGCCTTGTGCCAGGTGAGAGGAAGCATTGGTCTGAACCAGTGACAGACACTCTCAGCTCTCATCAGGGGTGTGCTTTAGGTTCATAGGGAGTTTGGTAACTGGAGCAGATGGTTTCCCTTCAGAGTCTACTTGAAACATTCACATTTTGGTTCTCATGCATTTCTGAAGAGAAACTAGGAACAAACCAACAGTCCTTGATGGAAAGTGAGGATGGGATATGAAGCATAGGCTGCTTTTTAGGCTTAGACACATTCACATCATACATTGAATGGTATAAAATGCTACTTTGTGTGGTCTGTGCAGTGTTATGTAGTGTAATATATGTTGTGAAGCTTATTGCTTGATCAAGTGAGATTTCACAGCATGCAAGAGGAAGTAGCATTGTTCTAGCAGTTTTAACACACTTTTAACATTTTTACAATAGAAGATAGCTTTGTTGGCAGTGAGGTAGCAGTAGTCTCACATTTCATGGAAAACCAGATCCTTAAACTCATTCCTGATAAAATTGTTGCAGAACTCCTATCAGTTCACTGCTTCACTTCATTCTGCACCTTATGAACATTTATATTAACACTTCTGAGGAGGTGGAGCAAGAACCTGAACAAGCTGCTACGACTCCTAGGTACAGGGACTGAGGTGTGGGCAGTGTTGTCTGGGAAAGGAAATGGGAAATCACACTCTAAAACAGGAATTTATGGAAGAAAGCTGTGAAGAAGGAAAAATAATAGAATTCCATAAAAAATAAAACCTAGTTCTAGAACAGGAACAAATACATTTACTTAAAATCAATTAAGAGCAGATATTGATGGTACCCTAAATTTTGAAGAGAAGACCTCAATAAATGTGTCAAGTAAAGCATGTTTGACAAGTGCCTGCCCAAAAGATCAGGAAGAGTTATAATAAAACATATTCCAACTGCAGTTTTTCTTTTTACTGGCTTGTACTTTTGTAATAATGCAAAGGTGATTTTGGGCCTGTGGCTCAGGAGATGTTTCCTCAGTGTATTCAGATGTTGGCTTGTAGCCATTGTTGTCTTTCCTTCCTTAGCAGGAAGGAACAAAAGTCCCTTCCAAAAGGAAGCAAAATACATCCATAGTAACTTCAGACCCCTCGCACAAGAACCTTCTGAAATCAGAGCAGGAGAACTGGAATGACATTTCACCAACATACAAAGCTATGACAAAGAGAATCAAAGAAAAACTGGAAGAACTGCACAACATGTATACACTCAATTCAGGAAGCCCAAGGGTAAGTGGCAAACAATACAACCATTTCCCACCACTGACTACAAATAAAAGACAGTGAAGCCATTCCTGCTATAAAATGCTGGTTTACTCATTTTTTTATAGTAGAAGTTTTCAATATTTTAGTAATTGTGGATGGTAAGGGTTTGTGTTTAGAATAGTTTATACCTGTTATAAACTATTGAATTTACCTTAATTTCTCCATAGGCAAAAGCAAGTAAAGATAAAATAACCATCTGACTTTTGGATAAAGAATACAAGACATTTTAAGTTGTAAGAGCAGTTGCAAGTGATCTGAGCCTTCTGTGAAATTTAGAGCAGGTAGAGGTAGCTTAAGTACACAAACTGAAAAAACCTTTCTAATGTGAGCAATTCCTTCTTCAGTGTGGAATATCTGTTCTGTCATTTGTTATATTTGTTACAATTTGTTACATTGCAACTGTGCTGTGCAGGAAAATGACTGTACATAGGGATTCAAAGGAAATAGTCTAATTGTATGCTGGACTTGAAATATGTTTGTTTGTATTGCACAGATGAGGTTTGGAGAGAATGTGTACTTTGAGGAGAACGGCTGCATATTTCTTGCAAAAGCAGACAATGGTAAGGGATTTCTCTTCCTAATATGGTAGGATTCTTTAAAAAGGTGTACATGTATCACTTAGTGTTCTTTCCTTGCATTAATGCTTAACTTGTCTGTTTCTTAGCTAAAAATACTTTTATACAATTCTGTAATAGAGTAATAATTCTAGAATTCTGAATCTGAAAAGTTTAGGTAAAGGGAGTTAGAGAATATTGTATATTGATTCTAAGGCAAGCTGCTGGAGAGAAAAGAGAGAAGACACTTCTTTTCAGAGCCCTAACTTAACATTTTGAAAAAAGGAAAAGAACATCCATGCTTTTTTTTTTTTTTTNCAAAAGAATTTCTAATTTTATTTGTTAAAAACAACCATGCTTTAGCTATCTGAGGTTTAAAATTTAATACATTTAGTAGAAGCCAATAGTAGAAAGATCTACACGTTTGAAATATTTTTAGTAGTAACTACAGGACTTTTTTCCTTAGAACTATAATTTTTTGTTTATTTTTGCGAAGTGCACTTGCAAATATCTTGCAAGACAGGTATTTGGTGTTGATAAATTCCAGTAGAATGTTTGTGAATATTGGAGGCAGATTTGTTAAATACAGACATTAACAATCATCGTTCATTTTGACAGTGTCCTAATTACAGGATTTTTTGCTATCACTTTTTTTCTGTGTAGTAGCTGAAGGAAATGCTGACATTTTATTCAGTATTGAAGACCTTGGCTTTTCTGATGCCTTTATTCAACGGATCAGAATTTCACCAGATCAGAGATACATGGCCATCAGCTTAAAAAGTGAAAATTCTGAAGAGGCAACCTGCATTATTATGAAACTTGGTAATTTTCCTGTCATGGAAAAAGTAATTCCAAGTGTATTTAGCTTTGGTAAGTTGTTTATAAATATCCTGTGGATCACACAAGCTTTCAACACAACATTTTTCTTAGTTTACAAATAATATTTTTTTTAAAATGAAGGCAACATTTAATCCTTATAGATGTTGAATTGTTTCTTATTTATGATTTCTTTAACACTGCACAATTACAGGTTATCTGTTGTGCATGAAAGGGTCTGCTTTCTGGATACAAGTTTTCCTTCATTGTAAAAGTATTTATACATAGAACAGTCGTGCATATAATTTTTTCTGTTGAATCCAATATGCTGTATTAAAAATATAGTGACATGACTGTCATATAAAGATCTTTTTGAGAAGTGTTCTAGTTGATAAACCCTTACAGCTACAACTGGAGTCACTGGTGGCTGTACACAGTTAGCTTTGCTTGAGACGTGTGAAAGTAGTACCTACTAGTGAGTATTGGCTGGAATTTCAACTGGAATCCAGAATGTGAGTCACAGTTCAGAGCCCAATGAAGTCAGCTAGGCCTTGAACCAGTTCTTTCAGAATAGATTACAGAGCTTTAAATTGCTGTTAAAAGAAGCAGAGGTAAATGGAAGTGAATGGAAAATCATTCTTTTATGGTATGTTAAAGAGTATAACTGTATGTATACAGTGTTCCACATCTTGTACTTTGGATTATATTGCTAGATGTCATCAAGTATATATAGTGCAGTAAGCAATTTGCCTGGGCAGGGCAAAAAAATAAAACTACAGGTAAAACTTCCTTGTTAAAAAGAAAGGAGGAGTAGCAAGAATTTAGTGTTGTGTTTCCACACTGAAGATTTCACTGTTGAAAAGTAAACATGCAAATTTGCCAATGAGATTTTACACTATGCTTGATTTGAACATCTATCTAGGTTGATCCAGAAGAATCAGTACAGTTAAGAAACCAACATCCTGTTGCCTAAACAGGTGTGACATATAATAGGAGTACCAAATATGACTATTGGAATGGTAAATTCTGTAAATTTAAGTCAGGTGTGAGTGAGGTACAGCGGTATCATGAAGCACAGAGGTGTCTCAATCATGAGAGAATTAAGTCTTATAACCACTTGCAAAGTTTATGTGCTAGTATTGAGTGATTTACAATAGCTGGGAGACAAAGAGAAGTTCCTGAAAATTTACACCTTGATTTTTTTTGTAGGCTAGGCTATAGAAGAACTTGGATTTCCCCTCTAAAGGCTTGTCTTCATAGTGATCCCTCAGCTATCTGTGCACTTTGGAGCCACGTTGCTGTTCAGAAAGCGAAGTGTTTGTGTTATTTTGGTGTTATTAATTCCTTGGGTTTTGTACCGAAAATCAGTATTTATGCATAAGACAGCATACAATAGCTTTTCAAAACATATGTGTTAAACATCATTCTGGTGGCTGTAGGAGCAGCAGAGATGGCAGGGATGTGGCTGGATCAATCAGAATAACTTCAGAATAACAAGGTTCCTGTATTTATACCTTTCTATGTTGGTGAACACATACACAAGCATAGAAAACTGGAGAATTTTTATCTCAGCAGTACCCATGGGGCACATGCATCATCTCTTTTCTCTAAATGGCTTGTGTGCAGTCACATGCAGCAGTGCAGAGCTTATGATGTCTTTATTATCTTGCTGACTCCATGTAAACGTCTGTTTCTCTGCTGTTTTAAACAGCCACATGTCTCCTATTTTCCTGTTACCTCCAGAACCCACACAGGGTCAAGAGTTTCCTGTTACTGGGCCCTGCAACATTGATCTCTGGGGTTTTTTTCTTTTTTTTCAATACATTATGAGATTCTTGTTCTGTGGTATTCAGAGAAAACATGGAAAAACCTTTTGGTGCTTACCTCAGTCCCCACAGGATGCAGAAGTGCTGTCCTCAGTTCCATGCCAGCTGCAACCCACCCTTTTCAGCCCTGGGTCCAGTGTCCATGGAATTCCCATGTTCTCTCAGTAATATTATTCACTGTTCCGAATTTGATATGCATTTGTCATTTCTTCCAGAATGGGCTGCCAATGATGTTCTGTATTACACAACTCAGAAGAACCTTAAATGCCAGAATGTGTTCATGACCACTTTCACTTACCAGAAACATACTAAGTTAGTTTATACAGAACAAGATGCAAGGTAATACTTACCTAAAATATATCAAGTCCTTACATATTTTAGAGTACTTTATATTTAAAATATAACTGGTTTGGAAAACAAAGTGTTCCATACCATTTTTCAAATGGTAAAAAAAACCACAAAACATTTTTGTGTTGTCAGTAGTGCCTTATACAGCCTGAGAATGTGCTCTGTTCTCCTTTTGATATGTGATCAACAGAGATTTAACTTTCCTCTCTTACCTCATGAGTTCAGCTGAGTTTATAAATGTCAAGGTCACTCTCAGGTCAGGGTGTCCTTTAATGAATGTGTGACAGTTTCATACAGGGTAAATCAGACTGTGGATTTCATTTTGTTTTCTCTGCTATTGATGTCTGATACATCTTTTTAAAAAAAAAAAACGTAAGTTCAGGCTAATCCTTGCTCTGGGTAATGGATGAGCAAAATCATTACAACATTCCAAGAGACAGAACTATTGTTGACTGAATACCCTCTCAATAACCTTTCTTTAAGCAGTGGTTTAGGAAGACAAGAAGGCTCTTTGCTAAATTGAGTGCAGAACTAGCTTTTCAGCAATGTAGCACGTGGTATATTTATACAGCATTCCATAAATATTTGTGATTATTCTTAATTCAAGTCACATATTCAGTAAAGAAATTTCATTTATACCTTCATAGAAAAAAAAAAAGCAAACAGAAGAAAATCTGCAATTGAGATGGAATAAATAAGATCCTTTTTTTCCATCTGCATTTGATGCATAGTTTTGGAAAATCAAGTTGTACTGACCTGGCACTTCCCCACAGGGAAACTGTTGGCATAATTCTGAAGGTCACAGTCATTACAGTAAATCTACTAGAAACTTACTCTAAAGGTTCATGTGCTATCGCAGCTCAGAGATAAACTCCTTCATCGGAGATGGCAAGACATTCTTTTTTATTGCCATTGAGCAGTTCTGTTCTGCATCTTACCAGCTCTTCTAGTTGCAATCAGGTATATTTTTAGAAGCTGAAAATTTCTTGACATCCTTTAAAAAAAAAGCTACAAAGATAAAAAAAAGTATAATATCAAGGTCAGAGTCCCTGGGGAGAGGCGTAACATGCATTTCAGCTCAACCCTCTCAGAGGTAGGATCAGCAGAGCTGAACTCTTGGAATCTCTCCTGAATGCAGTGCCACATTCTTGCCAAATTCATGGGTATTAGAAAGGCAGGAGGCTGATTTTTCTTGCAGACTTTAGGGCCCCCTCTGTGCCTGTCCTCCTAAAGATGTCAAGAGGGTGCAATTAGGAAAAACAATAGTACCAAAAAAATATGAGCTCCTCCACCTGCAGATAATTAAAGGCACTGAAAATGCTATGTAAAGCATCCTTTTCTTCACTGGTCAAATATTCTGAATTCTAGAGAGATCATTATTGCAGTCATGTATCTGATGTCTGTGATGCAGATTATGGTACTCAACCTTGCATTTCCTTGATGGAATCTGTATCTTTGTGTTGGACAGTTTTGCTTTTAGAGACATCCAGTCCTCAGGATTCAAAATGGCAAAGAGACTGGTCTGATCCAAGATGTGACATTCCAGTTAATTAGGATGAATCACAGAAATTTGAATCTGAATTTCAGCCTGAACTTCTCTACTCTTAGCATCCAGCCACTGGTTATTATTTTGCTTTCTGTTTCTAGATTTTAAATGCCTGTAAAATCAGTAGGCAGTTCCTAGTTTCTTAGTTTCAAAACCAGTTCCTTGTAGCCAGCCTTATCACTGCAACACTGTCCATCTTGCCTCATATAGGCCTCTGTGTCTTTTTTTCTTTTTAAACAGTATTTTTTGTCTCACTTCAGACAAAGGTCAGTAGCACATAGACATTTTATCAATTTATTTTTATAATAGCTCCTATTTTTGTTATTGCTGTTCCCACGTGATGTCTTTTATTAGTTTAATTATCCATTACTACTTTTTTTTTTTTAAATAGGGTTACAAGCTCAATAAAAAGTTCTACATTTTTCTTGAATTTTAAAGCCTGTATGCATCAATGAGCTTCAAGTCTAGCTCAATGATGCAAAAACATGGATTCAGTTGAGCAACAACTGAACTGCTTTCCTTGCAGATTTCAGTTTTCACACAGAGCATTGAAGGGTTTTAAATCCCAGGGTAAATGCAGCAGAAGTGGGACTGGGAGCCAAGTAGCCTGAAATTTCTCCAGTCTGCTTACAGGAATGCTGTTTCTTACCTTGCAGATGGAATCATGGAAGCCCATGATTCTGAAACAACTGATGCATTTTAAAATACTGATACAATTTAAGCTTTTTCTTTTTCTTTTTTTTTTTTTTTTGATGATTCCCTACAGATTCTTTGTAGACCTTCATTGCACAAAAGACAGGCGTTTTCTCACTATCAACAGCAACAGCAAGACAACCTCAGAAGTTTGGCTGGTTGACTGCAGACATCCCTTTGAGTCACCCACTCTCGTGCAAGCACGAACCCCAGGGGTCATTTACCACATTGAGCACAGAAAGGAGCAGTTGTACATTCTTACTACATATGGAGACCCTGCAGAATACAAGGCAATTTTGAGTGATAATTACATTCATAGGATTAATGTAGATACCTGTTGCAGGTCATATAGAAATAGTAAGGTTGGCTTTTAATTCTGTTCGTTACAGCCTACTGAAATAATTTAAGAGACAGAGCTGCATGGATTAAAAAGACTGATAGTGCTGCATTGAGTCTCTCCTGTAGGATGCCAGTTTGATCCTAACTCCTTTAGCAGCATCAAGAAATGACTATGCTTTAACAGTCATTTCCCCTGTATCAAAACTTAAGTTGATGATCTCAGTCTATGTAATCAAACCTATTTACAGTTGTGCTGGCCATGCTGAAAGCACTTACTGCATTACAGTCTTCTCTAGAGTAATCTTTGAGACTTGGTCTTCTCCAAGTGTTACTAAATCGTTCTTCTAGTTTGCCTAAGGGAGTTTAAAAATCTCCAGTTTTAGACAGGCAAACACCTCAAATACAAGTAAGGGATTTTTTGCAAGAAAAATGTTGTATGAGATCACCTGTAAGTCTGTACCTCTCATTTGTAACTCTTACTACATTTTAGTAATACAGGGTTGTTCTTTTTTTTTACAGTTGATGAAGGCACCAGTAGCTTCCAGTGGCAAGGAGAACTGGCAGTTGGTTTATGCACCAGCAAAGAAAACCAAGCTAGTAGACTTTGAGATGTTCAGTGATGACTGTATTATGTTCCTGAAGAATGCTGGTCATCTTTACTTAAATGTGATTTCTTTTGTTTCACACTCAGTTCAGTCAATACAGGTACGTTTTAGCTTGGCTTAAGCAGCATATTTTTCCAGCATTATTTCATTTGTTTTTAACATAACATTACAATGAAAGCAAAGATAAATTCCAAAAGTAAAAGCGGTTTGGAAACTATTAATACTGCCAAGGTCATTGTTATAACTAATTGTATTACCTGTGGCTGTTCTTCAGGATTTCACTTGGTTGCTTATTGCAGCATTTAGAAAGTTAAAGAGCAGCTATCCTGTGAGTCAGTTCTTTCTTCAAGGGATTACAGTCAAGCTCTTCACAATACAGCTGATTTCTAATGTAAAATAGAACTGAGTTCCCTAAATGCTCTACTTGGTTTTACTGGGCCTATTTTTGGTTACACTCATTGGTGTAAGCAAGGCCCCTCCCACAGGAAAAAGATTAATGTTCAGAAGATGAGTATGGACACTGTCCCATCATAAATGGGAAGGGCTGATACTGCAGTACAATTGGTGCAAAGTATTTGCTTCCCTTCTCTAGTTGTTAAATACTTGTGGATTAAAAACAAAGTGATTCAATCCAAATCCATGATTTCTGAAGACCATTCAGATGAAATATTTAATTGATTTGTTTTCCTGAAAAATACAGTCTTGAACAACTAATAAGTTTATTGCAACAAACTGCCAATGCTGCACTCTATAAAACTGCTACAGAAAAAGGTTTTCAACAAAGTACACTGTATGGTCTCCAAAATCTTCATTTTTTAAAATGGCCATAGTTTATTTATTCAGAAAGGGCCTGCAGTTACTCAGAAGAACTTGGACTTTTGCTGCCTTTTCAGAAGCCTCTAGCAACCTAACCCAAGTAAGTAATGGTCTGGCAGAGGGTTTGGCTATGTCCCTGCTGCTCTCAAAGAATGAATCTTGATTTCTTTCATTCTTAGCAGAGTTAAAAACCTTAAATATAATAACAGTAAGTGTCTGAGGGTGAATGTGCCAGGAAAAGGTTTTGTTCTTCACAATGGCTGGCACTAGGAACAAAGTTAAGAGGCAGGGGTTTTCAGTGGCTTAGCATTACTGAGCTAACTCTCAGTAAAAGCATAATAGCTGACATGGACTTGGCTGTATAACGTGTTGAAGTAGAACTGAAAATGCAGGGAAAAATAGGATCTAAAAAATAAAACCAATGCAGAATAATTTCAAATGTTTTCTTTTTAAAAAATCTGCACTAATGTCCATTTTAAACTGAATTTGAATTTATTTTCTGTTTTTATTTCATTGTCCAACTTTATCCAATGGCCTCAGGGGAAAAATTCACCAGTCTTTCACTTTTTGATTGTTTCATTACTGGATTTAAATTAAATACAGACTGTGCTGCATACAAACTGGAGATAATTAGTTAATATCCTAAGTCTTTTACTCTGAAGGACACATTAAGCTAAATTTACAGAAGTAGTGTCAAGGTCTCACTTGAAATGCCATGTTTTCTCAGCTACCTACGTGGGCCTGTGAATTTGAATTGGAATCTCATCCTGAACATACCACCAGCACTTGCTATTTTCAGCTCTCCTCCCCAGTACACCCCCCTAAGCGTTTTGCATATTCATTTAAAGAAAATAATCTCATTGAACAAGCTGTGCAAGAGGTACCAATTATTAGGAATTGTCACACTACACGTTTACTAGCTAAAAGCAAGGTAAGATTTTTCAGTCTTTTTCCCATTCCTTTTATTCTTTTCTTCCTCCCCACCCATTTAAAGAAAGTGCATTTGGCAGGGAACAGAGATTAAAAAAATGTAAAGAGCAGTTGGTGCTATAGTTACTAAACAGTGGGTGTTTTCTTCAGTGCTATAGAGAAGAACAAGAAAGAGTCGTGATTTTTTTTTCCATTAACCTGGGTATTCCAGAGGAGATAACAGCACATGATGAGTCAAGAATCTTAGTATAAATGAGAATTGCTAGTTGATGTGTGGTATTGTACTCCACATGACAAATGAAAACGGTGCCAGCTGTTGAAAAGAACGCCCCACAAGCAGCTGCACAGCACAGATCAAGAACGGAAAGTTTTAACAGCCTGAGTTTAAAAATTTGGAGATGTTAATAAAGAGTTTGTACTGTGGTAAGTGGTAAACTCTATTGTTAATAACACATATTCTTGGTGTTAAAGGGGGAAGGAAGACTTGGGTGCTTTGGTAGTTTAAAAACTCCTCAGGTGTTGCACTTAAATGAATTTATACTCTGCGTCCGTAAGCCCACACAGCAGAGGTTCAGTCTCACGCTTTATTTTTCAAGAGTGCTTTGTACATTCTGAGTGAAAAAAATTACTGTAATCAAAAAACCACATTTTAAAATAAATAATTGAAGTTTTCATTGCCATGTGTCATTGAGATTTCTGCAATGTCCCTTATTGTAAAGCTACTCCTTCTTTTCCAGGATGAAACTTTGGTGCCAATTACAGTTTTTCATAATAAGAATTCTAAAGAACTATGCAGGAGACCACTTCTAGTTCATGTATATGGAGCTTATGGCATAGATTTGAACATGAGCTTTAAAGAAGAGAAGCTGATGTTAATTGAAGAGGGTTGGATATTAGCATATTGCCATGTTAGGTAAGTCAAATATAAAATGGAAATAAGATTTTATTTTACAGGATATACAGGTATTTGTTCAGGTACAACTGAAGATGTACCAAAATAATTTTTTTTCATGTACCTATACCTAATTATTCATCTCTTCTTAGATTTTTTATTTAAGTGGTTTTTAAATTTACCTCAGGGGAGAAAAAAACCCCACAAGTGCACACTGCATTTTAGGTTTCTTAAATCTACATGATGGCTGTATGTAACTTTTAATCTTTTCAAGTCTCATTACTTCTTGGCTCGTCTTTGCTCAAGAAAAATTTCAGTTACATGCTCAAATTGCAGTGACATGCTACCTCCCTCTCCTTCTGAGAGCATTGTGTGCTAATGCTCAGTCTGTGTCTCCTGAAAGCCATTTACATTCCGCAGCAACAACTAAACATTTAACCTGCAACCCTTGTTCTTTTATTGGCTAAATCCTCTGTCTCCAGTTTAGCTACAAATCTACATCTGCAATATACAATAGGCTTCAAATTTTTCTCAGTAGCTAAGGAAGATAACAAAAGAATCACTTTAGGGAGGGAAAGGAAGGGGAGGAATGAGTAATTGTTGGAAATACCAGTCCCAAAACAAATTCAGCAAATATATTCAATCTACTCGGTGGCAAGCATTGTGCTGTTCTTCCTCACACCCCACTAAGTATCTTAAGATGCAAGTCAGTCCTACCCAAAGATGGATTCTTCATCCAAGGATGGCAGGCTAATCAAATAATCTGTTTTAAACTATCAGAAAAGGAAGCTTCGGGTGGCTTAGAACCAAAATTGTGGTTGCATAGAAAAATAGAAATTATTTTTATAATTCAGTATTACAAAATGTAACATTTCAAATAACATTTGAAATTCACAAATTAGGGGGAAAAAACCCCAAACCCAACTTTCTAAGAGTCTCAGAATTTAGGCTAGGCAGAAGACAAGTCCTGAGAGTCTGGTGTGGGGCTCGAAATACTATTTTACTGTTTTTAATAAGTAATAGTGTAAGTAATGGAAGTACTGGAAATGTTTTCGACATTTTCATAGTTTCCTGTATAAAAAGATAATATTATCTGATTTTGTCTTGCCTACAATGAAAATGTCATTTCCTAAAGTGTTGCTTTTCCTATGGGTTCCAGGACACAAGCACACAAGGGCACAGAGTGCCCTTACACAGTTAGTAGTTTCACCAATCATCATGAATGGATTTATTTTGTCTTCATGTTGTCTCTTTTAGCCATAAAGAAGGGTAAAGGCAAAACCAGAGAGGAGTTAATTGGGAAAGCAAACTATGATGTGCAACTCTCTGGCTGCTGCTGTTCTTTCGTTATCTCAAGCTACACCATGTAATGTTTTCTGAAGAGACTCCAACTTGAATTGCTTTAAATTTCAGGGGTGGAGGAGAGCAGGGCCTTAGCTGGCACAGAGATGGATGTCAGCATAATAAACTCAGAGGTCTCCATGACCTCAGGGCTTGCATCACGCTGCTGCACGAACTGGGATTTTCTCAGCCCAAGCACACAGCGCTGACAGCTGCCAGTGCTGGGGGAGTCCTTGCAGGAGCCCTGTGCAACACTGATCCAGCACTGATCAGAGCCGTGGTTTTACAGGTGAGCTGCTGCAGTCCTTTTACAGACTATAACATTCAAGTGGATTTTCTGCCTCACTCTACCACTTTCAGAATTGGAAACATTCCAATTCTAAGCTCACTTGCCTCATTTGTTTGAGAACACCTTGACTCAGATATTCAAGGTCCTTTGTCCTATTTGCCAACTTTTTTTTTTTTAATTACTTCAAAGGCTCCTTTCATAGATGTTCTAAATACAATGATGAAAATTCATCTCCCACTGACAATTGAGGAACAAGAAGAATGGGGAAATCCACTAGAAGATGAAAAATGTATGAAATATATCAAAAGCTATTGCCCATACCAGAATATTAAGCCACAGGTAAAACTATGCTTTCTGTGCAGAATACTGCAGGCATCAAGTGTAGTGGTTAGTAAGAGAACAAACAGTAGATAACTGAAATTAAATATAAATATTTCAGTAATATTTCCAATTATTATTAATTTCCAATATAAATTATTTCAGTAATAATCTTAGCAATAGTTGAAGTCACAAGTGACTACTGAAATTGACCCAATGCCTTCTCCTAAATGGTATAGATTTCTAAACTTGCTTTTGTTTTAGGACTTTCAGGAATAGATTATTGTACAGCTAATCTCAACATGCAAAATGCCTTCTTTTGTGGGGGGGTTCTGTCGCTCTGCTGTGTTTTGCAGGCTTTGACACAGGAGGAAGCTGGTCTTTTCTCTGATTTAATACCTTTCCAGAGGTATTAAAACAAACAAACACTGAAAGGGAAGAGGAGCTGTAGCTTTGACATTGTCATCTCAAGGGAAATCTGTGTTTATTTAACAGTGTGTTAGCTGTGTTGCACAGCTTCATTAAGTAAAATTCTTACTATTTAAAAACCAGCTTCTGTGCAGAAAGATTGCAAAAATAAACCTCAACTATTGTTCTAAGGTAAACCATTCCATACTTATTACTCCCTTTTTTCGTTTTTTTGCAATCATCAGCAAGCAGACAGGTGTCAAACCTTTACCACTGCAAGTAGATTATCCCCTGCAATGAAGTCATTTTTCAGACCAAAATACTTTTTGCTGTTAGA
This sequence comes from Oreocharis arfaki, assembly GCA_013398015.1. NCBI lineage: Eukaryota > Metazoa > Chordata > Aves > Passeriformes > Paramythiidae > Oreocharis > Oreocharis arfaki. The sequence continues at coordinate 1,665,104 of VZRR01000318.1, forward strand.
GTGATACAACACTTAGAAAACATTAAGTAATTATGTAATATATGTGTTTTAAAATAAACCCTAACAAGTTGTATAGTAGGAGAAAAATGTGTTACTCTATGAGAAAGACCAGTTGTCAAGTGTTTACCTGGCTTTGGTTTTTAATCCCAGTGTTATCCGTCAGTTTTTATCACGGCGTATGAAAACGATGAACGGATACCACTCACAGGAATCTTACAGTATGTTCAGAAACTCAGGAAGGCTGCACTAGATCATGCCAGCAGAACAAGTAAGAAAGGTAAGGACAAGAATGTGACAGGTAAATACAGTTAACTGAACCAAAATCTTAATACTCATGTAATTAAATACCATAGAGATTGCCTCTTCCTTAAATGAATTAAAACACAATCCCATATCATGAGCTCCACAGCAGGCTCAGGACACTCTCTGAGATGCAAAAACATCAAGACTGGGAGCCTGTGAGTGAGGCTCACTCTTTCCTAAGCCTCAGCATAGCGCAGTTGGACAGTGTGAGGTGAGCCCACGCTGTCAGTCCAGCTGCTGACAGGGCCAGGCTGCAGTTCTCAGCAACTCTTGGAGAAAAATCTTATTTTTGCTGCTATACAGAAACCTACTTTTCTCACTTTGCTAAAGCTGCAGGTCCTTAGTCCAAGTTAGAATGACAACAAGGCCAAGGCACAGGTGCTTTTATACCTGAAACTTTAACCTTGCTTTGGGACAGTTTCCAGCAAAAGGTACATTTCAAGCCTGACTATTTTTAGTACCATCTAATCTGGGGAGAGGCTTTTACCATCATTACCAAAAGAGATCTTGGAAAAGCTTTTCTACATTTCATGATGCCCTGTCTCTGTGAGCAGCACAACTGCAGTGGTTGAGAAATTGAAGCAGGTGCTGCAGTTGCTGTTGTGCTCTTCATGCAGGAAGAAAAAAGTATGTCTTTCCAAAAAAAGTCAGAGAGAACAAACACACCAAGTAGATGGATATTTTCCAAATATGGAGCTATTAGAAATACAAATAATTCATTCAGAAAGCCCCTCTCTGATGCTCTTTTTCTTAAGGAGTAACAGAAATTCTGTCAGGACAAGAAGGCAGAATTACCTATCCTTAAACAATTCACTTATCCACTTAATTTTTTCCTTGTTCATTCAATGCAAAGTGATCACCAGCTTCATTGTTCCAGGAAATTGGATTCCTAATATTATCTTAGATGTCCAAGCAAATGGCAGTCATTGTGATTCATCCTGGGAGCACTCATTGAATGAGGTATGGTCCCTTTATTGCACAGGTCCATAATGTGTTGCAAGGATGTGTCCCCTCAAGGGATACTTCAGCCTCAGTAGCTGGGCAGTCATTGAATGGATGTTTAAAGTGTAAAGAAAAACTGCTAGAGCAAATGCTGATTTATATATATATATATATATATATCTAATGTAAAAACCCCACAATCTTTGTATATAATTATATATATTTATATATATACTTCTACAGATATAGAAGAGACAGTGACAGAGCCAGATTATTGAAATAGCCTCAAAGTAGTGTTCAGTTCCCACTGTAATGTGCTAAGAGCTTTGAATGAAAGGTTCCAAGTTGTGCAAAATATCGTTGCAGCAGGAAAAGTCTTGTACTGTGGAGTATTAAGTGCTTAAAACTGTCATACTATTTACTCCCACTTCCTCATGTGTAAAACATCCATGATGGGTTGGATCTTTACATTTTGAAATGCATGATCTGTGCTATCAAAGCTATTACAATTAGCTTTCAAGATTTTGCACTTTATACAAGCGTGCATGCTAAAAGCAAAATACTGCCAAGACCTGACATATTTTTACTGATGTCTTAGACTGTCACAGTTGGATACAAATTTTATTACTCTTAATTTTAACAAATTCTAGAAAATGTTAATTTGGTGGTTGTGGCAGTTATTCCCAAGATGAATTCTTTCAGGAAAAGCTGCATGCTGTCTTAAGGTGAGGTATTTCTTAGCATTAGTACAGGAAAGGAAGATGACTGGAACAGCTGCACAAGAGCCTAAAAGTTCATAGTGCGAAGAACTTTACTTTCTAATAAAATATTTTCATTATTTTAGGTTGCAAGACACCTTGCTTTTCTGAACAGAGAGCTTGAGGAAGTGTGCCATCCCCAACATCACAGCAAACCCTGCAAATAGCTGCTAAACACACTGACCACCTGAAAAACTTCGGGTCAGATGTGGATCTGTATGGAAAGCAAACACCTTCTCCAGAGGATCTCTCCTCTTGGGTCCCTGCTTTTTGGGCATAAGCACACAAAGCTGGGTGTGGCATTGCCTTATAAAAATACAGACCAAGAACTGGACTTCTGCCCTGCCAGGCTGTGCAGAAGCAGCTGCCAGCAGAAATGAGTTTGTTCTGCAGCTCTGTTCACGTGAGCCAGCAGAGCAGGCACTACATGAGTGGAGCTGGAGCACAGCAGCAGGCACGTAGAGCCTCACAGGAGAGCCACAGGCACTTGGCACAGGCAGCCTTCCCGTCTGAGGCATCTCTTACAAGGCCACATCTTACACAAGGCAGTAGAACTCCTCTGAAGCATCTGACATAGGAGTCTCAGTACTTCTAGAACTAATTCCTGTATGTAGGTGATGATGACTGCTGCCTCTCTATCCTCACAGCAGCCATGGTGTACTGATCACGTGGTGGGACTGACCAAACTGCAAAGAAAAGGACTCTACAGAACTGGAATTTTAGAAGAACTCTTTAATCTGAGTACATTACAAATCTTGCAGTTACCTTACCTAGCATGGTAATCTTAAGAAGGAGGTGACAAAATCCCTCAGGAGGACAAGATCAATGTCTCAGAAGATGCCAGAATATCTCCAGAGGATAAAACAAAAAGAATGCCCCCAACTAAAGCAGCCCAATTCACAGTTTAGCTGCCCTCTGAGCAAGGCACAGATGTGCCTGCTGTGCACTGCATTAAAAGAGATGCATGGTGCATGCTTAGGGCCACATCAACCACTGCAGGTGCAGCAAATGCAGATCAGCGCATGTGTGCAAGTGTGACATTCGGTAGGGTTGCTTCAGCTGCTTCCTCTGAACTAAAGTACACACCCCTCACCTCAGCCTTAGGGCAGGAAAAGAAATAAGAGAGTGCAAATGTACTCTGACTCAGCAGGGAGTGGGAGAATCAACTGGAAATGCAGTTCTGAGTGTGGAATTAGATATATTAGTTACATTTTGTTCTTTTTCTTACTAAGTTTGAGGATAATCAGAGCTGTTAGATTTGAGAGAAGAGATAAAACATCTCAACAATATACACTTGTCTTGCTTGTGTTTACCTGTTTTAGCAAATATAGGGCCACCCCTTTGGAATAAGTTTTACAAATCTGCAGACTTCTAAAAAGTTCAAGTGAACTGCCACAGGCTTAGGATTCCACAGGAGCACTTACAGACCAGGAACCTCCAGGGGCAGCACCCAGAAAGCAACTGTTCCCTCTCATCCCAAAAATACATGCTTAAACAGGACAGTTCTTTAGAAGAGGCTTACTTTTCTTCTCCACAGACCCTAAGGAGCAGTTTATACCATACTTTTTTCTTTTCATCACAAATACAGATACAAGACACTTATGTATCTGATTTTTCAGGACATTTATTCTATACACAAATGAAGTTTTAAAAGCCAAAGAAAATGAGTGTTTTTAGCATTTCCCTGGAACTAGTATCTTCTAAATTAACATGAAAGCATAGATATTCTAATCCAGTACTTAACAGTTCGCAAAGAGTAAATTGAAGGCCTTGGAATAACAAGCTTTTTCTGCCACAAAACACTTCCCTTGAAAAGCTTCCATAGTATGAACAGGCTTTGCTGTTTTATATTCAAGGACCAGGCCTTCTCCCATTTCAGTTTTAATGAGTTCAGTATTGACCACTTCACCAGCATTGCTGAAATGAGTACTGAGTCTTATAACAGCTTCAGAGGGGAGGTTAGGAACTATGGCCTTCAGGTCTATTGTCGACTCCTGGCCAAAGTTGAGCACCATCATGAAGACTCTGTCTAACCCATCCAGCTCCCTCACATACACAAACACATCTCTGTCATTCCAGATGTAGCACATCCACCCTCGATTCATGGGGAGCTCATTGTTCCGCAGCAGGGTCAGCGCTCTGTACAGACTCAGGGTTGAGTTGGACCAGGCGCTCTGGATCTGCAACAGTCAGCACCAACAGGGTCAGTTCTTGGCACTGCAGGGAGGAAATACAACTCCCTTCTCACACCCACTCAGTCTGCTGAGAACGAGCCTATCGGAATCCCGTGCTGACAATTATCCCTCTTCAAATCTGTCTGAAAATTTCACTGAAAAACTGCTTTTTCTCATGCACTTCCTTGGCATGTGTGGAGTGGCAGAGACAGAGGTTACTAGGTGTAACAGTTCCCCAGCACCAATGCGACTGCTTGCTCCCACAGCTTCCTTTTAGTACTGTTGATTCAGGAGAAAGCCACAGCCATTCAAAGCTTCACACTGAACCTTTTCCACTGAGTCCAGTCTACTGCAGTCACAGAGTTTATTTCATGTTTTATATTTCTGCTAGCTTAGATTTTTTTTTCTGCCTTCAATTTTGGTCAGCACTGTAGCTCAGCAAAATCTGTTTGATTCACTGCTCTACTCATGTTAGAGTTGGTCTATGTTAAGTTCTTGTTACAAAGCCAGTGCTTTCTATAGCAATAAAAATGGGGGGGGGAAAGAGACCAGATTTCAATTTAATATCAAAAGGATGTTAAAGAGCCAAACTGCCACATCAACTTCATAATTGTAGTTGCTCTGCTTAAATTAATATAGATGAAGTAGGCTCCTTGTTGTGCAAGGATTTCCTTTTCTAATAAAACTTGTGAGGATTCAGTGCTTTTTTTTCTTTCCTTAAGTTTTGTCAGTGCCCACTACTAAAACGAAACCAGAGCAAAACAGATACATTAAAATATCTTTAGACCATTAGTCTGTCACACATGTAGCTACTTACTTCCACATTTACACTTTGGTAGTCAGAGTTAACAGGTAACCAGCTGCTGTTGCCTTCAGTAAAACCAGCATTAACTTCTCCATCCCACTGCATGGGGGATTTCTCTGGGAAGGTCACCTAGAAAATGAAGTGGTGATTAGCATATTAAAAAGTTACTCTTTGAATAGCATGTTCTCACATCTCCCAGATTATCCCCCTTTCAGAATGGCTTTCTGTGGTTTATGGTAAAATTTAATGAGGATGCAACCATGGTCCAAATCCAAGGAGAAAATGAGAACAAAGACAGTTCCTGAAATGGAGGGGAGTGGATCATCTCAGATAAAGGATCACTGGGTAAAATGTGGCATTCCCAAATGACTCTTGCTAGAGTTGTCATCCTTTGCAACAGATGGTTGGATAAAAGTTTACTGATGACAGCCAGGATATTCTGATTGATATCGAGACATGGAGTGAGTGAATATGTGAGGTAATGAGTCCTTAGAAGAGATGTCATTAAAATAACAGTAAACAACAAGTAACTGCTGTTCAGTGTCTGTTCTTTTGTAACCATTGCACTTTTCACCCCAGAACTCTTCAAGCTTACATTTGCAAGGGTTACAATTTTGACAGGACTGTTTGCGTTAGAAAGGTAAAATTATTATTTCCAAGTGCAAAACTATTGAAAACCGGCTTTTAGCTGATTAAAAAGTGTCGATGTAAAAAAAGTCTGAAGTTCTCATTTTGAAGAATTCAGAAAAATTCTGAAAAAGCTTCCTCATTGTTATTGAAGAGCTGCCAAAAGATCTGACACTTAAATTTAATGATATAAGAGGGCATAAAATATTTTGCACATACTTTGAGTGTTTGTTTTCCATGAAAACTGTTTTTCATATAAAGGACACTTTTCAATACAGTCTGTCAGAACAGCAGCCTAACAAAAGAAATTGTCACTTTGCTTTGTGACATTATAAATAATGGGTTTCTCCTTTTTAGCATATTCTGAAAAGCGGGGGAAAAAAAATCCTAAGTTTTCAACACTGGTAACACTGCCTCTCATCTTTACCTCTTTCAGTGTCTCCTGAAGTGTTTTAAATGCTGGAGCTAAAGACTATATCCTGAGCAAATACTCTCCATATTCCTAAGGCACCTATTAATCAGGGAACCTTCCTCTCCAGACTGAGTGAAGGGTGGGTTTGCATTGTTCCAAAGCCCTGAGCCACAGGGTAGCCACTAAAAGAGAGTGAACCCTGAGGAGCTCAGGGTGAGCCACTTTTCTTAAGAGAATCACTCTGTCAGCAGTAATCAGCAGCAGCAAGAAAATGCAGGAGATACTTTGACCTAGGGGTTTCTCAGAGGAAATGAGATTTCCTTTTAAATCAGAGAAGCATTTCCTCACATCTGAATCAGACAAACCTGGAGATGATCCTGTGCTTCAACCATCTCTTTCCCTTTGATACAAAGCCAGCCAATGCTATTTCTAACATTGTCAGAGGCTGCCTCATTCCCTAACAGAGGCTTTCCACAGGGAAACCAGCACCTGCCATAGGACCATATTCTCATGGTGCTCACATATGGTCAGGAGGGGCAGAGATGAGCTGTTCCCTTTCGGGACAGAGCATGCATGATGAGCAAAAGCCACTTCTGCTTGCTACCAGGCAGCCTCCCCTTTGTGCAGATCCCTTCCTCTGAGCTTGGGCACACTCATGACAGCCGTGGCTTGGACAGAATCAGAACCCTGATTTCCTTTAAATAACAGCCAAGAAAAAATGAACTGACATAATGATGAGGGTACTCCCATGGGAGGAAGCAGACAACTCAACTTCCTCTTCCCTCATATGACTGCAGCAAACTTCTCCTAACCACTGGCCAGGCCCCATGCTGGCACTTGCTGTCCTTTCTGCTGAAGCAAAGCTGCTGCAAACCATGCAAGACTGATCTGGAGAAGGACAGTCAACATCCATAACTGAAGTCTACCAGTTCAGACACACATCAAGGCCTTGGTTCTGGCCTCTGGCCTGGCCATTTCCACATGCTGTACAGTGATTTGCCATGAGGAACATGGAAAACCATTTAAGCAGTGAGGAAGACTGGGTTTGGTTAACAAAACAAAAGTTTTTGTGTTTTTGAATGTTCCATTCCTTGGAACTAAACAACAACAGGACCAGAGTTTACATGCTCTTCACTTACATTTTCTGATGCAATGTTCTCCATGCCTATTTCTTCACCATAGTAAGTTACAGGAGTACCAGGGAGGGTTAAGAGCAGCATGTTCATGACATTGACGTACTCCTTCCCAATCCGAGTTGAAATCCGAGCAGTGTTAGGGCTTCCAACCTGAAGAAAACATCATTCTGTTAACATATATTATAAGATTTCAAGCCTGTGTGAAATTGATTAACTAATTTAACAGGGTAGTAAACGTTTTGGGGTTTATCTTTCCCTTCCAGTGCTGTGAGGTCCATTATCTTGTGCCACTACAAACTTCTGTCCCAAAAAATGTAACACACAGAAGTCCTGCCAGCAGCACAAGGCAAAAGTGAGGAGGAGATGACAAATAACAACTCTCCCTGATTACAGTTCCCTGCTATTTTCTCTGCTGCGTGAGTACTGCTCTGCTTGCTTTGAAAAGATCCCTTGCACATTCCAAACATGCTTCCTGGGAAAGAGGAGCAATGTTTTAAGGTAACTGCCCTCCACTGCCTGCTCTGCCCTGGCCTCAGGCGGGTTCAAAAATCCATTGCAGTGAGTCAGTTTATGGTCAAAGATAATTATCCCAATTCCATTCTCACTGGTGTTTTAGCCATTGGAGACACTGAGGGAGAGGCATGATCATAAATTCAATTTTGTCATCCTTGCACGGGGAGTGGAACTGTTATTGAAGGGCAGGAGAGCCGGACAGTGCCAAGGACTCCCAACTACAGCAGCTGGTAGTTTTCACAAGGACAGCGACTGTAGCTCAGCCATGGGCTCAGGATGCTGCTGATCCCACTGGAATCAATGTGTGTGTGTGTGCTTTCTGCCACCCACAGGAACAAGCCCTTCCTATGAGAGTTGGTCTAGAACTCTTACTGCCCAGTTTGGCCATTTTCCTGCAGGCATGTTTTTCATCCACAAGTCGACAGCTTCAAAAACACTGTTGCCTGATAGATTTTTCATGTTAATTAGGTTGAAATTGAGGGGAAAATCTGCTTCTTGGATGAAAGTTGTTCCATAATACATCATTGTTGCTTCAATGTCTTCCTTTTCATCATCATTAGTACCCATAAATCTACAAAGTAGCACACAAAAAGCTTTTTTAGCTCATTTTTGGTTACACAGAATAGAATAAAGCTAGAAATGGTTGGACACAGAGGATTAAGACTTATGTTCACTTCCCCCCTCCCCATCAAAAAAAGATTAATATAGAGAAACAATATTTTGTAAAGCAGACAAGGAATCAGGGAGAAATACTTCTTGAAAATTGCTGGAGAAAAATCTACAAGAGTCAACACAAGGCTGAAGCATCTTACTGAGGTCTTATCTTTCTGAATCCATAGCCACACAATCCATTCCAGCAATTTCCATGCTTTCCTTCACAGGAGAGGACCTGGGGGTCCCCCAAGTTGATCATGAGCCATCCATGTGCCCTTGCATGTGGCTCATGGCATCCTGAGCTGCACTAGGAGGAGTGCTGCCAGAAGTGAGAGGTAATCCTTCCCCTTTACTCTGCCACTAAGGCCATTAGGGGCTGAAACATCTCTCCCAGGCAGAAAGGCTGAGAGGTGGGGCTGCTTAGCCTGGGGAAGGGGAGCCTCAGGGGGATCTCATCCTTGTATGTAAATACATGAAGGGAGGGTGCAAAGGTAGCAGAGCCAGGCTCTTTTCAGTGGTGCCAAGTGCCAGGGCCAGAGGCAATGGGCACAAACTGAAACACAGGAAATGTGCTTCCCTATGAACATCAGAAAACTTTTCCACTGTGAGGGCGACTGAGCCCTGGCACTGGTTTCCCAGGGAGGTTGCAGAGTCTCCATTATTGGAAATGTTCAAAAGCCATCTGGACAAATTCCTGGGCAACTGGCTCCAGGTGGCCCTAATAAGCAGGGGGTTTAGACCAGAGAACTTCCGGAGGTTCCTTCCAAATTCCACCATTCTGTGATTCTAACACTCTCTGACTGTGTGTCTCACTTGAACTGCACCATCAAAATTATACAATAAATCAGGTATAGAGCTGATGAATTGCAGCATCTCTGTGATTAGAATGGTTTCCTTTTCTGCTTAGCTTTGTACAGTCCACGGATGGAGGAGAGCTAACAGGGCCAATTCCTTTCCTGTCTGCACACTGGGGAAGAGATAATACAGCCTATGCACTTCTATTGGCATTGGAGGTTTTGCATTTCTGTGGCATATTATGCCACTAAAAACATTTTATTGCTAGCAAGAGGGTGATGAATATTAGAGAAAAACTGGCCAGCTGTGCTGCTACCTGTATCTGCCAGGCTCTGTGCTGAGCTCATTCATGGTATGACGGAAGCTGCGGATGATGTCATGCAAACCAACTTGAGTAGTCGTGTAGTCATGGTAGAGCTGGGAATAGGCTGTGATACTCTCCTGAAAGTAGGGCATAGTACTTCACATTAGTTGACCAGTATTTTAGGTTTCAGAATTCTCCACATTCTTCCCATCTTTTCCTGAGAGTGCACCAGCCCACAAATTTTTACTGAAATGAGTTCAGCATGCTAATGCTAACAGCACAGAGCTGAACTGCACTTGAGGAACTCTAGAGTAGCAGAGGACTGATAATTTTGGATCCCATCCTTCAGCAGGGAAAGCCCACTCACAGCACTAACCAACAGAGCCCATTGGAGCAGTGAGCACAGCAGGTGCTGTGGCCTCACAGCAGGCTGGAAAGATGGAGAGTACCCTGGTGAGGTAACACACCACCACCACCACGCTGGAGCGGACCAGCTGTCTGTGATCCCCAGCTCTACAGGTGAACAGTGCCTTAGTGCTGGCACTATCTGGGAACATCACCAAGTTCATCATCAGAGCAAAAGCAAATAGCATGAACAACAGTGAACGTGCCTGGTCACATCTCACTGTGACAAGCTGCCTATACCAGTGGTTTTTAGTTTTGCTCCAGTTCTTACTGGAGCTTCTTTCTGGTGAGTGCTCCTTCTGGAGAGGGCCCAAGACCCACCTGCCTTCCAAGGGACATGGCTGACCTAATCTTCTCACAGCCACAATTAAGCCCCAAAAGAGTCAAACCAGGCACTCTTGTCTCCGTAGGAAATGCAGGAAAGAAAGCAAAGACAGAATATATACATTACTCCATTCTGAGACTTGTTCACTGGAGGCTCATCTCGGAGATGTGTTGCTTCTAAGAGAAACTTAACAGTGCCGAAACTAAATCCATCAACTCCTTTGCCGAGCCAAAATTTTATAATATCCTAGACAAAGGTAAAAATCGAAAAGTCCGAGTGAGCCCACCCCATTTAAAATAGTATACCCTTAAAAAGAAAACTAAACTTGTAAGGAGGTGTTAATACACAATAATTCATTTTTTTCATTTGTACTTCGAATTTTTCTAGAAGCTAAAGTGAATCATGTTGATCTAAGGTCAAATTAATAGCTAAATAAAGTATGTCTTATTATTTCATTCAGTACGAAAAAGAAAAAGACTAGTCTGTAACTTCTCCTGTAATTCAGGAGACCAAAGCCAGGGTGACTTTTAGCATGACTCGCTAAAAGCAGTTTCTAATCTCATCCATCAACACAACTGGGCTCATGCTAAGTGCTGTTGTTGATAAATACTCGTCATGGCTGCATGCAATTAGAACACATTGATTCAAATACGCAGGAATATATTGTCCTGCACAAACCTTGTGCCACCAATTTTCTTTTACACAATAGAGCTCTTAAAACATTTGTTCGCTCTTATCTGACTGATATAATTTTTTTAGCTTTATTTTCACACTTATTTGTTGATTTGCAGGAACATGAAAAATTATCTGTAATTAACAATTACAAATGCTACTGATTTGAAATTTCATGATCAAATTCCAACATTCATCACTATTAGTAAAATTATATCCTATTTCAGTAACTATCATATTACTACAATTTTAACTGCCCTAGTTTTAAAAAAAACCTCCAAAGTTCAGTCCCTCTTGAGTGGTTTCTGAAAATGTCCCTTTAGATGTGATACTTGTCTTAATCTGAGGAAAAAACCTTTTTATATATATTTTTAAAGATGTCTGTCGAATTGCCTTTTTTAAAATGTATGAAGTACACTTGTCTGAACAGGCTGGAGCAGAATTAGTCCACACTCAAGCTGTACAGAGTTTTGTTTGGCAAAGAAAGACTCAGCCTCACTGAGCTGCACTTTCTTGTAGCGCCATTCTGAAAGCAGCAGCTCTCAATACGGTGTCTGTCCAATACTGAACCTACCCAAAAATGCTCATGCTTACACCTGTGCTCAGCGCAAATCAAACCTGGGTATCACCACTGCAAACATCAAGCAGTGACATGGTTCTCACTGGCACCAATCTACATGTATTTACATGAAAGCCACAACATGCTGGTCGCTGAGTTTGGCTGTTCTTGGGTGCCCAAAGACCTGAGCTTCTCTGCAGAAGTCCATTTGCTTCCTGCTCACTCCTCTCAACCTTCTGGAACAGGGTTTTGAATTAAAATACTAGACAAAGATTATTCTTTAACATGATGTCCATACACATTTACCAAATGTTGGTGCTACCAGGCCAAACTTCCCTGTTTCTTGTATTCCCTTTTTTTTTTTTAAATAGGAAATGCAGCATCTCCTTGCTACTGGAGTTTCAATAATCCAGGTACCATTTTTAAAAAGTAATTAGCCAGGACCATTAAAAAGCATGTGCAATGCTGTGAGAAAAAAAAAAGTGCAAATGGCAAGATGTGGCATTAAGAGAAGTATCTTAATGGACTTTATGCCAGAGAGGTTCCTGGCAGAGTTCTTCAAGGACCAGTCTCAAAAGCAGTCTCATTTCATGCTTGAGTTAAAAAGTATGGCCAGAAGTGTTTTGTTTCTTCGAGCTCAAGCAGTGCCCACATGGTGAGGGGAAAGGCCCCACAGAGACCATCCCAGGAGGACTGGGCAGCTGTGAAGAGCAGTGCCAAAGAAATGCACAGCAATTCAACAGTACAAAGTACCAAACGCTTAAGGATTCAATTAAACACTTGAAGTAGCTGTGCTACCTGCTGAGGGATAACTGAAAGGAAGGGGGAAAAAGAAGCAGCAGTTGTCAGGCTCCCCATGTTCAGGCCCATACCCCCATATCTTAATGAATTCCACATTGTCTGCTGGGAGACATAGTGCAGACAGGAATGAGATTCAATCTGAGCACCACCACCCTCACTGTGAAAACACTCATTTTTCCCCTGGAAAGTCATCAGACATGCAGACAGATCGAAACTCTTTATCTCCCCCTTATCCACAAGCCCAGGCATTCCTTGTAATCCAAATCAGCATTGCCTCTGCCTTCCGGAAAATGCAACCATCTCTCTGCTAAAACAAGGTGCCATCCCCACGTGACAGGCCAATTAACTCTTTGTGTCAACACAGATAAAAACTTCTCTGCACTTGAGTAAGTCAGCTCTGCACAGGCTTCAGTGCAAGAGCTGCTTGGCTGTTGGCTCAGCAGCAGTGGGTTACCTACTTACCTGGATTTCTTGTTGGACAGCAACGTTGCGAAAATTTAAGTCTGGCTGTTCCTTCCCAAACTGATGGAAATAACATTGCTTTCTGACGTCGTCAAACTGCCAGCTGGAATTCCCAAAGACACTCACCTGCTCATCCAAGGGAGGGACAAAATCAGAACTACTAACTTAACAACCATTTCCTCCTGTGCATACATTAAAAGTGTGGGGCACTACAAGCACAAAATAAAGCACAAAATGCCTAATTGATGGACTACATTTTGTGCAGATTTTGATACTTATGATTTTAATTTCTTTCTCCCACTAGTTGCTCTCCCTTCAGTTGTGCTTTGCCACATGTATTTCTTGTTCAATGTTGTGGGGTTTGAAGGTCTTTTATTAAGTTAACTTTCATTGGGAATTATTTGCAATAGAGGGGAAAACACGGGTAGGAACATTTATTTTGGAATTGCTTCTCCTAAAACTTATTAAAAATAGCTTTAGTTAACTTAGACCTTTCTGCAATCTGCTATTATCCCTTTGAAGTACCAACAACAGTCAGCAAGTTAAAGATGTTTATCACCATCTCTGTAATAAAAAATTCCTAAAGCTGATAGCTCTTAAGACTCTAAGTTTAAAGAGAAATTATACTAACTCGTCCAAAGTATTAATTCCACCTTGAGTTTTTAGAATATACAACTTCCTAATTATGCACCCACCAGTTCAGATCTAAAATAAATCTATTTGAAATAGGCAACACACTTTCAGGCCTGATCACTTTCCAAAAAAAAAAGGAAAAAAGCCAAGATCACACTGTTCTGTTTCCTTCCCCACCAACCGGGAAGGAAGATGATCATGACAACCGGGGGGAAGATGATTTCAGAGGACCTGACATGCAGTTTCTAGAGCAGAACACCCCTACACAGAAGGGGGCATGTGTGAACAACTTGTGCACAAACTTTTTTTCTGGTGTTTCATGAATAAAGATTTAACACCGAGGTGAAGAAACAAAAATAACTTTTTAAATTCCACTTGAAGTAGGAACTTTTCCCCTGACCCCCCGGTCTGGTTTAAATCTTAATCTGCCCTAGTTCATGTAGTAACATCAGTTTGTACCTCTCACCAGTCAGTTATAACCCCATGCACACTGAGACAATCGTGTTACAGCTGCTTTTGCTCTGTGGCATCCAGCTCGGAATGTGCATGTGTCCCTTCCCGTGTTTACCCAGTTGTTGGGAGGAATGACGGAGCCAGCAGCCTGCGTGCAGTCCTGCCAGATGTAGTAGTCCGTGTACTTCCCCGTCCGATTGCGGCTCAGCTGAAACCACTGGTGTTTGTCGCTTGTGTGGTTTGGTATCAAATCCATTATCACCTTTAGCCCTTAAAAATAAAAACATAAAAAACCCCATCAAAACCAAACCCAAACTACAACTTTACATTTAGCCTTTTAAAACAATGTTAATATTTTTTCTGAATGCAGTATCAGAGGTGTTTGGGCTTCTTCCATGTCAGAGGTCTGGTGAAGGAGGGGGGCAAAAAAAACCCCCACAAAAATACCAGACTACCAAAACAGTTAGACTAATTGGAGTCTGCAAGTAGCTGGAACACAGCTTGGGAGGAAAAGAAAGGTGAAGAAAAAAATCAGAACAGATTTCTGCTGTTATGAAGCACTTCCACTAACTCTGACTTCAACATCTGTCTCACAGCCCACAGGTGGGAAATGCACTTCACCAGTCTAGCATCCGTGAACACACATTCTTCATCACCCTTCCTAAAGACCAGACATTTTATTGAAGCCTCAAATATTTTCAGACTGGCAAACCATCTTCTGTTCAGCTCAACAGCTGCAAGAAGAAACACCTGAGCAAACATTTGGTCTGAGGCATAAACACACCAAAACAAGGGTGCAAGGGCAGGAAGGAAGCATGTGTTCCCTCATGTTCAGTCAGACAGAACTGCACCTCAGCTTGATCCCAGCCTTTCAATGCCCATAAAATGTGCCTGAGGGGGCATGGAGAGGTGCCAGCCCACCACCCACAAACATCCTCCTTGCAGAGAACATGCAGCCACCCTGCGCTGCTGCTGTAGCTCCCTGGGCCCTCTGTCCTGCTCCCAGCACTGCTCCAGAGCCAAAGGACAGGAAACGGCTCTCACGGAGCTCACGTTGCTGTGGAGCTGCCTTGGACCCTTTGCTGCCACCTCCATCTGCTCCTGCTCAATGCCACCACAGGGGGATTGCCAGGTGCACAGACTGAAGTCTCACATTACAACCCTGCACTATAAGGTCCGTCTTTTTAACAGAGTTACTTTGCTTGGAGATTCAGCTTACCTTTGTCATGTATGGCTGCAATCAGATTCTCAAAATCTGTCATTGATCCAAAAATGGGATCAATGTCATAGAAGTCTTCAGCTCCATATCCAAGGTCTTTTAAAGGGGACTTAAAGAAAGAGGTGATCCAGACGGTTTTTATATTCAAATATGTAATATGGTCCAGTTTTTCTTGGATACCTATTCAAAAAGAAAAGGACATCATCTGTTCAGAAAAAACAAAAGATTTTTGTTTAACTGAGTTGGCCACGGGCTCTCAAAGATGGTCTCAGATCACTTTATCTTCCTGACATGCTACCACTGCTATAAATACAGAAATAGTTTCTGCTCTTCACTTCCCAGTACTGTACAGCGTGGCTATCACTTCTTGTTTAGGAATGCATTGTCCATTTTGTTGTTGGACCTTCCGTTTCTGCAGGGCAGTCTCAGCTCAGCTACTGACAAGTGGCATTGCCTCCTTGCTACCGGGTGCCCCATCTCCACGCATTCTTATGAGCTGATAACACCTAGACCATGAAGAAAACGAGAAGTAACACATCTTTCCCTCTCCCCTCTTTGTCAGTTTTAGTTTTCCTTAAGAAAAGCAGCCAATCAAACATGACCAAGTGCTCCTGACTGGCCTCAGTTTTGTGGAGATATCTGACTCCGATGGCAGCTGTGCTGCTGCTTGCTCTCAGCACCATTTCTAACCTCCCTTCTAACTCCAGGCTTAGACTTGAGCAACCAACTTCTGGATTTATTCATGACAATGTGAGTTGCCATTAACATTGTCAGACAACTTTTCTTACTTCTCTCCATTAGGGTGGCTTTGTCTATTGGACCATACTTTTTTACTGGCTTGGTTTTTTATATACACTCATACACAGACAACTTTTACACAGCTCTGCACACAGCAAGAATGAAAACTGACCCACCTTTCAGATCCCCATTCCCATCCATGTTGCTGTCCTTGAAGGAACGAGGATAGATCTTATAAATAGGACTAGCCTGCCACCAGTCAAGGCACTTTGGAGAGAGAGCGATGATCGTGATGGTAGTGCAAACAAGTGCAATGGAACCAGCAATTACGAGCCAGAAGAGGATCTCCCTGGTGACTCTGTAGCAGGGTTGGCTGGAGAACTGCAGCAAGACTTCCTTTGGCATCCCAGCATAAGGCTTCAACACTGTCTCCTCCACAGCCACTGGGTCCACATCAACACTGCATGTTTTTGGCATCTCTTCTTGGCTACTGGTGTCCATTTCCTTGCCCTCAAAAGCCTCATTTTGAACAAATCCATTGTTCTCCACACCTCTTTTCTCACTCAGCTCCATAGGTAAGCTCCTAGCTTCTACCTCGACTGTTTACTTGACAGGTCTTGTCCTGCAGACTCTGGCCACAGCACCTTTGTTCAGTGAAATGAGAAGCAGTGCAGCTATCTGGGTTGATAATCAATCCTGACCACCTGGTCAAAGTTCAAAAAAGGACAAAAGGGCAAAGTGCTCCTAATTTTCTGCATATTCTGCATCTTCAGCAAGATAACAAGATGCTGGAAGAAAGGGCAATCCTCTCAAGGAATGTTGGTACCAGCCTATTGTTAGTACCAGCTGTACCAACAAGAGTTATGTTGACTCTTGCTCTCTCCAGTACACCACACTTCTCTTGCCTTTGACAGCAGGGGGAAATTCAGGTTTTACCACTATCAGATCTAGTAAATATGCAGCTTTCCAGTCTCGTCATGGTCTCCCCTGCCTGAAGCAGTCTGAATATGGGTAATTTACACACGGCAAGAGAATGAAGTGTTGGCAACCACTGGCCCAAACACAACAACACAAACTAAGAAGAAAAGATTCAAAAACTGGCTGTGCGTCTGTTTCACAGTTTACCTAACCCACCCCAGCCCACCCCCAACTCCTAAGCACTAACAACTGCGACTCACAGCGGGGTACAGGGCAGATTGCTACACCCAGAGCCGGCCCTGGGGCAGGACAGGAAAGCTCTGCACAGGCACAAGCAAAACTCAAGAGAAAAACTCACTGCCCGCTACTAAAATCCATCCCCCCATTAAAAAGAAAAAAAAAAAATTTAAAAAAAGGAAAAAAAAAATGTTTAAAGGAACCTTTCCCTTCTCCTTCTACCCCCCCTTTCTACTCCTCTAGGCAGGAAGAACATTGCCCAAAGTCTGCACAAACATGCACATCTGTATGCCTCAAGCCCCAAGTGCCTGAAGCCAGCGAGCCCACATCCATCCAGACATCCCCTCCTGCCTGTGCCCCCTGCCCAGCATACCAAAGGACAAAGAATGAAATACAGATTTGCCAAGGAGCTGCCCTATCACCTGGAAAAGTTAACTCCTACCTGTGACCACAAGGTAAGGGTCCTAGGGAAACTCATGGACAACTGCAGTAGAGAGAAGGTTGGGTGGGTTGTGACTCAAAAGAAGACTTTATTATGTTTGCCTCAAGACATGAAAGAAGTTTATAAACTGTAGATTGTAAAACATGTACATAGACAAGACATGCATCCAGCATGCAATATTCAAATTACTCAAAAATGTGTTATTTCTTCAGTAGCTGAGCTAAGAACAGGTAATTGATGATGACAGATCTAATCTTTTTCTTCCTCTTCCTAACAGCAGTGCCTGGCAGCAGCCTCAGCCTGTGCAGTGTCAGGCAGCTGCGGGAGCATCCAAGATAACAGCAGTGGTGTCAGTACCCATAATTCAGAATTGCCAGGTGTCACAGTTGAGGCGGACGTGCAACACACACTAATTCTAATATAAAGTTTAGACAAAAAGCGTTTATTTTAAGACTCAGTGTCATATATATACACTTTTGCATGTTTATTACTCATGTTATTGTCTATTGGTTGCTCAACTACTACAGTAGATTCACTGGCTATTTTAACTACACCATACTATTATTAGTTATCTACAACATAGACATCTCAAATGCCAGCTGCAGCTTTGTTGCTGTTTACTCCCTCTCTTGTTTTGAATTTCTTGCTTCTCTCGACTACATTTCTCACAGGTAGAAATGGACTGTGCTGAGACCAATGTCAGACTCAGACTCAGACAGGCTTGCTGACCTGCTGTTAATTCCCACAGCCACAAAATCCAGAAGTGGGAAATTACTTGACAGAGTTTCACTCCCATTTAATGACTCTAAAGTCTTAACACCATCATATCAGCAAGCTGTAAAAGTTTCTAGGCAGGCACCGCACGTTCAGGGCGTACACGTGTATTCAGCACAACGCCAGTGACTTCTCACCCCATTTCAATTGTTTCATTTCAATGATTTAACTTTCAATTAAAGTGGAAAACGTGTAAATACAGGATTTTTTTTCGACTGCATCAAATACACCTCAAGACCTGGTACTCTCCAGCTTGATTTTTTTCCCCAAAATCAGAGGTTTAAATGTGCCCATAACTTCCTGCATACACAAAAGCTCCCTCAATCATGCAAGCACAGCAAAGCAAGTCAGAGGCCAGAGCAAACGATGGTGAAAACACAGCCATCTGCCACAGATGCAGGGATCTCACAAGCCAAGGAGACTCAGGACAGTGACGTGCGGAGTACTACACCCACCAATACTGCTGGAATTGAAGATGGGAAACTAGTTTCAAATGAGTATTTCAGCTCCCTCCCATCTCTTTTCTTTAAGCCAGTAAACTTTCTCATGATTATTGCCTGTGTGGACAAATTTGCTTGCTCTAAGGACACTGGCAGCTTACCCTTGGCACACTTGCTTGTACAACTGATAAAGGCCAATTTATCTCACTAGTATCTCACTAGTCAGCAGCTGCCACTGCTCTCTGTAGGTGTGGTTGGGAAACCATTCCCTTCCCCTTACTGGGGTATCTTGAGGGAGCAGCCTGCTCTGTGAATCACGCTGTGCGAAAGCCGGGCCTTCAAAAGAGCCCCTCGTGTCCTAACGTAATCCCCAAGTAACATTAAAGGCTTATCTATACCTTAAGTAGGGCAGATCGTGTCCTAATTGCCAAGCGCCTGGCTGAAAAGGGAAGGATTATAGTGCTCTGGTAGATAAATGCAGCACGCAGGAGGCGGAGGCCATGGATCGATGAATCCAGACGAATCCATGTGTGCCATCTCCGCTGGCTGCAGGGCACACAAAGCCCCAGCGATATAATCACTGTAGGGTTAAAACAGAACGTAAGCCATGCTGGAAATTACCAAGTGGCAGTGCTGGTAAACACACCGTGTGTAGAGCGGGGCTGAGCGGGCTCACAGCCACACTGCGGTCACGTTTCACATCAACGCCGCGTTGTCCGTGAGAAGAGCTGAAGCGCAAGCAGGTACCAGCGGAACACAGGTACACTTAGGGTAGACACCTGGGCCTCGAATCCTAAAAATTCCTCTAGAAAGCCTGGAGGAAATATACAAGCCAAGGAGCTTAAAATAGGTCTGGATGATCAACTTCCACAGACCCAGGAGAACAAACCCAAGAATCTGGTATTGTCTCCTGTATGATTTTCCTCACAGACTAAAAATAAAACCACACAGGTATTTCGGTTTTATTACAGACCTATTTTTTTCTCTCCTCATCCTGAGGAGTTGCTTGCCTTAAAATTATTTGATAAAGGAATAACATAAACTTCATCTTAGAGAGGCAGATCACCAACAATTCCCACTGAGCTTTAACTTTTTCCTTTTAAAATATATTTTATGTATGCAGGCATTATGCATCTGGCTTGCTCTCAAGCAGTTCTGAAATGGTTCCCTCCTGAGCTATTTTACAGTTTAGCAGGAGTAACTAGCCAGTGCAACTGTGTTAGCAGAATCCACTGAAAGGCATTAAGTAGTAAAGAAAACACTTCGTATTCTGTGCCAGTTACTCTGTTTACCTCAGGGTTAGGTAGGGAAACAAAACCAATCTGCATGTGGGCAGTAATAGCTGCTATCTCCACACAGATTGCCATGGTTATTTCTAGAAGATGGAGGGGTTAATTTTCACAAGTATTTCTTATATATAATTATTTAGATGCACTGACTGACTTAGTCATCTACTGTTTGATGCTCTACAAATGCCAAGTAGCTTGCCAGTTCCTCAATACCACACATATTACGCCGAAAACCATGCAGAGGGGTGATTATGCACCCTAAAGTGCTAAGTGTAGGAAGACATTTATTGTTAAAAAGTTCTCTTGCTTTATGCTTTTTCATTAAAAGGTTTGTTGCCACTGGAACTGGTCTGACATAATGCACTTTAAATACAACCTCATTATTTACAGAATCGGGGCCAGATTTACAGGTATGTAAAAAAGGCAGACACGACGGTTGCTGGCTTTACCTCAGCGGCTCCCACGAGACTGATGGATAATGTGACCTTTAAAGCTACCTTTCTCACTCAGCACTAAGAAAATCCTCCCTTGACCTGGAGGGCAGCTGTCTAGAAGAGAGAAGGTCTAAGGGAACAAGTTTCTGACACAGTATCTTTTACCATGAGCATGTCTGAAGGTTCTGCCATCAGCCTGAAGTCCTGGGGGTGGCAAAATGTAATTGCACAGGACACTGTGACAGGGTTTGGTGGGGGTTTTGTTACTTTTTTAATGCTCTTAGTCCACTAATGGACTATGTGATTAAAGGTTAATGTCATTATAAATGCCATAATTAGCTACTGCTTGGCTCACGTCACATTTCAGGGGTAGGTTTCAGGGGAAGGAGGCACCCGGCCCCTGCCCCGCATGGCTGATCAGCAAGGCTGGCTTCTCCCACTATTTTTAATAAAACAATTATCCACTAATTCCTGCTGCTATCATAGTTGCAAGAACAAGAGCACGCAGTGCTGACTCCTTCTGGATGCTTCCCCCCCAGAGGGTCAAACACCATATACAATCCACAGAAAAACAAACTCCAGGTCTGTTGCCTCTCCAGAAGGAAGCTCACTCACATTTAGCTATGGTCTTTCCAATTTACTCTTCCCTTTACTGCATTCATCAGTCCCATTTCTGTCCTAGAGGATGACAACTTCCAAAGGATTTCCTTTTCCAGCCTACTGCTCAAAACCTTTCCCAGCAAGAGACTCAGACCTTGATCTTACCCATGTATGAGCTGGAGAGGTTCAGCATAGTATTAAATCGTGGCAGACTGTTGAAGTTTGGATGGCTACAAACTCAAGAGTGACCCTGTGTTACTGAAACATCCCTGAAGTGGGAGATCTGCAATACAGACAGCACAGCCAGGCAGCCCAAGCCCAAAAAAAGAAAATGGCATGGCACTACATCACCATCACAGCCATCCTTCGGGTTACCAAAAAGACAGCACCCCACAAGCTACATCTGCCTTTGCCAGGGCTTATCTCTGACAACAATTTACATTCACTGAATAGGAATCTGAGGAGAAAGTTTTGGTCTGTTGAGCACAAAGCACTTCCTCTTGTGGAAGGATGAAGGCTTTAATAGGAAGGGGCTGTCAGGCAACAGCTGTCACTACATGAGCACACCTATTGCCATACTATAAAAGTTGTACAGCTTTTCACAGTGCCTCAGCTTCCCCACCTGCAGGAATTAAACACACAGTATCACAGATATATATGGTACTCCATATGAATTTACTCCTTTTCCCTGTCTGTCTCAGTGCATCAAGATAGGCCTTCCTGCAAATAATTTGCTTTCTCACACGTATCAAATTAGTGGCAGGTATTCCATGATCAAACTTACTCAGGTTGTGCTCCTGTGAAATAATTTCCTGCTGAAAGAGCTCAGTTCATATCAAAAATCTCCAGTCTGTACAGAAAGCGTCACTCTCTAGTACTGAATTGCACCCCAAGGTTTTACAATGGCTGCTTCTGACCAAGAGTTCATGGATTCCACATCAGACTGTACAGTCCAGCAGCAGTAATGTGTGTAAAAATCAGTGGGAGCACTGGAAGTGAAACCAAAGAACTGAAAGCACACATTCTGTAAAAAAAGCCCCAAACCAATAAAAATCCTATTCAATTCAGGACCTAGCACGCTGTGCAGCAACAGCTGGCATATACACGGGTAAGGGGAAAGGGCTCTCTGACCAGCACAAAGTAGACCTCCGCATCAAGAAAACATTCCACAACTTCAAGAAGTGTTTTCCAGCTATACATATACCATTCAGTGTGGACATAGGTAGCAGAATTTCACCTTAATTTCATATTCACCTGAACATACAAAAACTGAAACTGAAGACAATCCTTACTTCCTGTAAGTTAGAAGAACTGCTAAACTCTAAATAATACTCTCAACACTGCCTAAAAAAAGTTTTGTTTTGGAACTACCTGGCTTTCAAGGATCTAGCCATGTGGGTGAAAGCACCGCTTGGAGAAAGGTGAAGAAAGCATCACCTGCAGCGAATACCAGCCTTTCCATTTCGAACTTCATGAATCCACAGAACTGTGAGGGCTCTTCAGTGCCAGATGTCACACCATGTATCTGCATAAAATAGTTCTGGCACCTTGCTTGCTTATGCTAGTGAACCAGAGAAAAACAATCCCACATTCTGCAAGCACTCACATAGTGCATTTAAATGCCCCACTCCATTCCCTCCGCTCAAGTAGAGAAGCGATTAAGTACCACACATACCCATTCCACCATCCAAGGATAATTAAAGCACGTTTCTGCTCTTCATTCCATATATATATATATATATATATATATATATATATACACACATATAAAAGGCAGTCTCTCATAGCTCTCATGCTGCTAGCTCTGCTATGCTCTCTGGGAGTCTGTTGTACCAAGTACAGGGGGGCAGCGCAAACTGGTTTTATTCTGAGTGGGTGTCCTGTTTGCATTTCAAAGACAGATGTTTCAAATATTTGAATACTGAAGGCTGAGCTGGAAGACAGGTGTACAACATCTTCAAGTCAGTGATAACACAATACTCATTTGGCAATTTTTTTCTCCTTTCCCTTCATTTAATACAAAATCTTTTATTTAATGCAGTTCAAAGCATAGGGGCTACTAAGATCATATGAGAAGTCACATCTTAAAGATATAACTTTGTT
This sequence comes from Oreocharis arfaki, assembly GCA_013398015.1. NCBI lineage: Eukaryota > Metazoa > Chordata > Aves > Passeriformes > Paramythiidae > Oreocharis > Oreocharis arfaki. The sequence continues at coordinate 1,688,031 of VZRR01000318.1, forward strand.
GATTTTTGTTGTTTTTTTAAATTCAGTTCACAGAAACAGCACTTGAAATATGGTAACAGCATGTAAAGAAGTTGCTCCAATTATTCACACGCTTGGACCTCTGGGATTTTTTAGCAAATTGAGTGTGAAGTTAAATGCAACAATTATAACCTCTGAAGCAGCAGCATGGAACTTCCTACATGTCTTTAAGGTAAGGACAAGTAGGAATGAAGAGATGAATGTAAAATATATTTCACCATTTTAAAATTTCACAGCCAACATAACGTAAAAAGTACTAAGAGCAGAGATGGAGGTTCTTGTAAAGCATCACACTTCCAATCACCTTAACACTGTGTTAGCAGAGTATTTCCAAAAAACTATCTCCTTCCAAAGTAAATGGTGATTTATTGGAGCGGAAAAAAGTATTTTGGTTTCATTTCATACATTCTCTGCTCCCAAAGTGGAAATATTTATTTAAAACACACTGGGAAGACATATCTGCTTTACATACCTAGGCCAAAATCCTTGTTGCACCATTAAACTTAGATGTGCTTATGAAGATGACCATTGGATAAAGGATTTTAAAAAACCTTTCACATTATCCAGTTTCCCCTAAGAACAACAAATTAAATACTGTAAATTGTTTGTCCAATATATTAAGCAGACAGCCACCATTTTGCATCTGAGTAACCTGCCAAATAAAACAAAAACAATATTCACAGAATTAATTTGATGGGTATGGTGTGAAGAAGTTTCCTTACAAAAATAATGGGAAATAACTCTATACTAATGCAATTTAAATATGCATTTTACTTCACAGTTAAAATACATTTATTTCAAAGTTTCCAACTAACTTCTAAATGTAGGATATTTACTAATCAATGCTCACCCCCCAAAGAAGTAGCTAAAATGCAGTATTCTATACTGATGTATTTTCACCACAGCTTCTCTTTTCGCACGTTTCTAAAAAAGACAATTCTGCTGGTTTTTTGAGAAAACATAACAGTCTTGCAAGGAATGTAACATACTCAAACATTTTTGGGTTCTCTTTTTTACGTCCTGGACATTGACTTCCAAGAGTAGTGTTTTATCTCACAAGACAATTCTCCTTCTATGAATTTCTGTCAAATTTCTTTCACTTAAGCTTTGCAGCTCTTTCAAAATGATAAAAGAAGAACATATTTGGTCATTTTCTGACAGAACCTTGCACATAAGTTCTCTGAACAATATTTGTTAAAAAATATCCCCTATCTACCCAACATATTCCAAAAGCCACCTCAAAAAACGACAGAAAAATCAGTATTTCTATATTTAAAGATCAGACAAACTTCCAACATCGCCATCAGGGATCTCATGAATTTGATTCCAGCTTTTTAAAGGTCAAGGGCAGGGTCCTTACAACACTAAACACTATTGCACCATAGACTCAACTTCCCCACAACTCACCTTAGATTCCAAAAGTCTCAGAAAGCAGAAGAATAGGGTCAAAGCTATTTCTAAAGCAGACTTAACACAACAGGAAAAATTATTTCTAACAAGACTGTTTGAATTAGTTGCCACAAGTCTTTAGAATGCGTATCCTACTAGAGTGTTTTTCCTCCTTTACCAGGAAGGACAACTGCTTTCAGAGAAAGATTACCCAACTGATAGAGAACATCCATTTTTTTCTCCTATCAGCCCATCCCCATGACCTGAACCCTTATCAGTCTTTGCTAGGTTTCAAAGCAGGTGCCGATGTTAGTTGATGTTAATTCAGTCTCTAATCACAGTATCAACACAGCAAGGACTTTTTCTCTGAAAGTTCCCAGTCAAGCTGCACATACACAAATAAGGACAGCTGAGGACAGAAGCAGGAGAAGGATTGCAATAATCTCAGTCAGTCTTTAAATCCAGGCATCACAGCAAAGTAGAGCTCTAAGATTTCTGAAGGAGATGTGAAGTCTTTGGGCGAACGTGACCTTCTAGATGTACAAAGAGATAAGCACAGCAGCACTGGTGAAGCGACAGAGCGAATGATGGACACGAGAGATGAGCACAAACAACGAGCTGAACACCAACAGGAAGCACAGTCATGCTAAAATGCAGAAGGTTCCTCGTGTTTTGATCAACAGGGAAGCAGCCAGGTACGAACATGAGACAGTACAAACCAAGCAGAGCTAAATCAGGTCTTTACAGCAACAGCCCAAATGAACACAAGCAGGACTAGTTCAGATTGGCACACAGAGAAAACAGGTCACAAAGATATGAGGCCCCAGGCAGAGCCTCAGCTGCATAAATTGCATACTTACCTGGATTAGACTGCATAAATTCACTGACTTTGAGTCCTTTCTTGTGGTTTTGTCAAACTGCCTTCGTTCTGGGAGCATCTCATGCAGTTGCTTACCTGCACCAGTGCAGTTACCTCCAACCTAATTTTCAGTTTAGAGCTAAAAAAGAACTATAAAGAGCCAAAAGCAACAAGCCTTCAGACAATCCTTAAATCCAAAATTTGCTTTTTAGCCAACAAACAGCAAATAATTAAATACTAATAATACAATAAAATACTAATAATGATAATTAAAAACTGCTTAGCATTCTGGCCTTTTTTTTTTTCCCCCCCAGTACAGACCTGTACCTAATGATAGGCAGCACTCCTTTTTGCTTCATCTTCCAGAGGTAAAAGTTGCCTACTACGGCTTGGTTCAATGCTGTAACTAACCTTGAGTTCCTATTGCTTTTGATTTCCACTCAAAGTGCCAAAGAAAAATGACTGGTTTTCTGGGCCTAATTTTGCTGTCTAAGATTTAAGCCAGTGATTATGGCTGACAGTGTTCAAAGCTCAGAAATGAAGTGGCTGACTGAACTCCACTTCATACGTGATACCAAGAAACTACCAAGTCACTAACAGCTAGCCTCAGATGTGCTAAAAGAATCAACAACTTAACAGTTTGTTTGGTTTTGGGGTTTTTTGTTGTTGCTTTCGTGGTTTGGTTTAGTTTTTTTTAAACCACTCAAACAGCAACATCAGTATCAGATTCAAATTTAAGGCCATGAAAAATATGGATATTTTGGCCAAGTCTTGCAAAGGTTTGCATGCAATAACCATATGAAGATCCAGCCTATTAAGAGGAGACTGTCATAGCAGTTAACCCCTAATATGAGACTTCTGAGGTCAGAGTGACATCATTTATATCTGCACCTACTTCATTACCCCCTATTCCATTTAACATGTTAATGAGGAGCAGTTAAAACAGATCTTTATTTCGCTCAGAGGGCAGACTTGAGAACTTACATGGATTACCTTGCTCCTGTTACAGAAGACATCATAAAAATGAAATCAAGCTGAATTTGACACAACAGAAAGACCCAAGGTGGAAGAGGTACTTCCCATTCTCAGTGCTCTACATAAGTATCTTTATGTTAGTTACCAGGTGGCAACATAATTAAGACAACATAATTTTAAAATATTGACAAGTTATGGCAAATACAGGAACAAATTTTATCATTCATTCAGATTTCTCACACTAAGAATACAAAGTCAACAAGCATAGTTTTTCCCAGGCTGCTGAAATCTACACAATATTTAGATTAAACTTAAAATCATGACTAGAATTTGTAACCAAGTGGATGCATGAATGGCAAGGAGAGCTAATTTAGAGAAAAAGAGCTGTCTTGATTTACGTTTTGATGTAGCAGTGATCCTTCCCTTTAAAAAACCTACGTGCATGCTTCACTTTGATACAAAGAAGCATAAACTCCTTAACTTGAGGGAAATTATCCACTTAATGTAAAAAATCTACACAAGTAAGTGTTCATAGGACTGGAGCCTATGGAGTACCAGAAGTCTCACCAGTGGAAAAAGGCATTAAAATTGCAGCTCATGAGGAAAGCATGCAGGGGATATACTGTACAAGCAAATCCAACAAAAAAAGTTCAAAGAAGTTACAGATTTGTAGACTCAAAAATCTTCAGGTTGTTTGTGGAGATGTCCATTCTACAGTAACACTAACTATTCAGGCAGCTTATTACCCTGCAGTATCAACACCATGGAGGATTCTGTTCTCCTTTTCCACTCAGCTAAACAACTACATTAGTAGAGTTGGAAAAAAAGATCTGTGAAAGTTAAAAAAAGAAATTTGTAAAAGTTCTAACATGAAAGCATTAACATTAGAGAAATTTCTATCCAAAACTTTGTGCAACAGTGAAATTTCATAGGGCTAAGCTCAGATCTTTAAGAAACTTCAGACTTCAACTTTAAGAAATGAGTAGATCAAAAAGTCAAGTTTAATCTGAATTTTTAGCCTTTAAATGAATGCTATCCCATAGCTGGACTAAGACTCCAGGTAAACTTGGGATGGATTTGCCCTAGGAGCACTAAATGTTGTTTGCCCTTTCCTGTCTCCCACAGAGAAGCCCACTTGGAGACTTGTGGCTTTCTGAGACGAAGGGCACTCTCTCCACTTTCTTTCTCTCAACTAAGAGACCTCATAAATCCTACTGGGTCATCTTTTCATATGGAACACCTGCATCTTCTTAGTAAGTCCTTCTCAAGAAAATAGAAAGCATGTCACACTGTTTTAGCAATCCTTTATTGAAGATAACAAGTTGGTTATGTTCACTGTATTGTATGAAACATCACAATATCATACTGGGAAGGTACTATCAGTACAGGGTTGGACCAGAGCGGACAGTCTGAACAATAAACCATTTTGCATTCTTCATTCCCTATCTTTTAACAACCCCAAAAAAACCAGTAAAGGGACAAATACCTGTTAACATCATCATTTAAAACACTTTAACTTACAAGGCTAAAATCTAATGAATAAATAAAATATACTGTGGCAATAATCCTCTCTAGACCAAAAAAAATAATAAATCAGATACACAGTGAATCAAAATGACTGGAAAAGCTGGCCTTCGGCATCAGTATGAAAGAGCGTGTGGTTTTTACAGACTCACCATGGGGATAAAGTTACAGAAAAATACCATGAATTTAATTTCACACAAAACCAGTTGATGACTGTCATTAGCTTAAAACTACACACAAGGGCAATTACATCCTCGCTGAAACACAGTTTAAACAAATAGGAAAATGTTTACAAGGCATCCACAGCATGTAAATCATGTACAGATGGATACATTCATTGTTTCCCCTCCCCAATAGCTTTTATTTTAGATAAATACTTTACTCTTCCCCATTTTCAGCATTTACTGGACTCATTACATGCACAACTCAAAGAAGTCAGAAAAAAAGTCAAGGTTATTGCAAAAATAGAATTAAACTAAGAATCTTCAAGTACCTTACATGACAGCCACTCTGTACCATGCCCATTGCTTATAAAATGAAAGGTCATTGAACCCATGAAAATATCTCTAATATTTTCTTAATTTAAAATAGATAATTTTAAGTGTATTTATAGTAATCTCAAAGTGATAATTTGAACTTTGAAAATAATGCAAACAATTAAAAATTATACCCATATTACACAAGACTTCTGTCTGTATCTTAAGCTGGAAAAAATCAAAAAACTATAGAAAACCACATATAGAACAAAAAAATAATCACAATTTACATTATAATAAAGGCAAATTTTCAGCATTTTAAAAAAAACCTGCAGCTGTGAGAGATGTCAAAGCAAGTCACTACTAACTATAAATTCACCAGTTTGGTTTTTTTAAAAAGGTCTTCTCTAGCAAGAGTTGAAGGGTGTGTTGTACACATGCGTAAAATTCTTACTGGTTTTAGATGCCTAGAATCTTCATATATTATTGCCAAATACACTTATCTTCAAGCAAGCAGTAGGCAACGTATCACAATTTGGACACCGCAGGGAAACCTAACGGTCTGGTAATACAGGTAAAACTGGAAAATTAAAAAATAAAATAAAATAAAATACACATCTGATAGCGTATTGCCCAATTGAAATTACTTCCAAGCCACAGAGCTGCAAAGCCTTCCAACTCAGTAAAGTGAAATAAGAAACTTCTCAAACAATTACTAGTACTCTCTCTCATGCTTGTGTGTTGCACGTTTCATTTAGCCACAGTGTATCTTCAGAGTACACCTACAATCCCGTGCACCTCAGATACATACACCAATCTGCTGAGAGAATATTCCTTCCTTCCTTCTTTTTTAGGGCCGGAGTTCATTACAGATGTAATCAGTATGCCTGAGGCTGGTAAAAATACTGTAGTACAGGCAATGCTAAGAGTGGCAATATCAGAAAACACAAAAATGAACAAATGATGGAAAATTCTAATATCTTTCTGCCCATTTCACAAAATGTTGGAAATCCACCAGAAATTTTCCCTTGTATTGAAGAAATCAGATTTAAAAGTTTTTTTCCCCCTTTCAGAATCAAAAGCATTTTAGTAGATTTGTAAGGCTACCACGGATCTTCTAGATCTCCAGCACCCTACAGGAAAAGAAGAGGAGAAATATTACTACTCACCAATACAAATGAAAACATTTTGTTGTACTTTGGAGTTCAGTGGCATAATTAAGAAGAATACTAGCATAAGACAGAAAACATTTTCCTTGTTTTCCACACACAAATATTTGCTGTTTGTCAACGTCACGATGGAATTTACTTTTCTAAAACATGAATCCAGTAAAGCTATTATAGCAGAATGACTTAAAACCAAGATTTATCTAAAATTGTACTAAATCACAACTACCAATACATACTACACCTGTGGACTACAAAAGAAAAAAAAAAAAAGAAAAAAAAACCAAACAAAAAAACAAAAAATACACAAATATATNCAAACAAACAACTCTACAAAGTACTACAGAACTCAGCTTTTCAGGTATTCCTGGTCTGCAAGAAAACCCCACAGGCTCATTTTCACTAAGGCAGTGAAATTCGTACTTATTTTGACCAATTATATTTTTGTGCAAGTGTTATATGTTATGAACTGACAACTGACACAAGAATTCCAGATTTCACTTATTAGCAGATGAGCTACCACTACTGCAAATCCCAGTATTATCACTGCCCTACCCAAAAGCACGTATGTGTACGTGTTGTACCCCAAGAGACATGGAAAAGATTTGGCAGAAGGCAAACTTTAGAAGAATATTCATATTCATTTGAAGTTTATTCATTTATATGGCTGATGTTTAGCTTGAACCTGAGAAATGTTGCCCAAATACAGCATTATGATGAATGCTCCAAACCCCAAATCACTCAAAGCTTTGCAGAAACAAATGATCACCATGAGTTCACATTAGAAGCTATGAAAAGTTTCAAGTCGTGTCAAAAATGATAACACTTCAAAGAAAGTTTATTACTTGCTTAAAAGAGTCAATATGCATACAGATATTATTCCACAGCTTATTCTTTATTTTCATTTGATGACAAATTATTATAATTTGACACTAGGTACTAAATTTAAGTACATTTTCATTTCTGGATATATGCTATGCTACAGCCTGGGAAGTAATAATACCATTGTCTAGAAAACCAGTATTTATAATGAACAGTGGATACAATCTAAACTGAACAAAAAAAAAAAAAAAATCAAACATTTAATAAGTGACAACCTAAAATGTAACAGCTTTTGTAATTTAGCTGTAATAGAAACTATACACAAACAAAACACAACCATGCAGTACATGATGCTGGGGAAAAAAAACTGGAGAATTTGTATAATTCAATTAAATTGCACAAAAGATACAACTAAGATGTAAGTTACTTTACAATGAACAAACATACACCATCAAAACTATTTATTTAATACATGTTCTTAAAAGAAAAATTTTTAAATGTCTTTTTGCATAATCACATTAGATCCTGTTGTTGGTGACACAGGATTTAAAAAAAGGAAAATCAAAATCTCAAACGGGAAGTTAAATCTTGCTACACAACATAAGATGCAATTACTACTGTAATATCCCACAGTAGCTGAACTCCTGAGGAAGTAAGAGCTCTGTAAAAACAATCTGTAGAAACCACTAAAGTAAAGCCAAACAGTCTTCTAGGCTTGCAGTGCCAAAGGCCGCGATCTAAGCCAAGGAAGCCGGCGGGTGCAGCGCAGCGTTGGGCGGCTGTGGAGCGTCAGGCCTGCTGCTCGCCGCTCTGGTCGCTGCCCGCGCCCTGGCGCGGTGCCGGTGCCGGTGCGGGGGCGGCGCGGGGCGGGGGCGGCTCGGCGGCCGCGCTCTCGTCGGGCGGGCCCCGGCCCTGCAGCTGCGCCAGGCGGTACCCGGCCAGCATCTCCTCCAGCAGGTGGCGGTAGTTCCCCCTATGATTAATCCGCATCTGCCTCAGCGCCTCCACCAACCTCCCCTGCGTTCCGCCTTCCTCGGCCGCGCCGGGCTCCTTCGGTTGAGATTCAACACCCCAAAAAGATCAGCAGTTAAACTAAAATATTTTCTAACCGCATTTAAAAAAAAAAAAAAGCAAACCGAAAAAACTATTTTTCTCAAACTGAGAAAACATCAGCTTTGCTCTATTTGAATGTAAACCACCTTATTAGCAACATACAACTTAGAAAAATGTATTCCATGTTAATCCTTTTAAACAACAGAGTTTAAGAAATGATTTATGAAACCAGCATTTTTAATAATTTCAATTCATTTTGAGCAAGTCAAAGTACCTTCTCCCCATTAACTCCACCTTTATTTCAAATGTCTTTGATAAATACGGATGATACCTCCCACAACTTTGGTTATTTGTCAGCGGAAAATTTACGCTTCTTTAGCCACCAGGTCAATATATTTAATTGTGAATTTCTGCACAGTCAGTAGCAGCATAGTTCTGTGAAAAACTCAGAGAATAGATAAGTCTACTGATAGCAGTTTACTTGAAGCATCACATCCAAATAAATGCTCAGTGTTTTAGTAAACACTCCTGATTTTTGCATGCATGATGCTGCCAGAAAAGAAGCAAGCAGCTACCCATGAGCACGAGGAATGCCGGTATTTGAACAACATAAGACACACCTTTTGGCAGATTGCATATTGCCTAGAAAAATTAGTAGGTAGAGCAGTTAATTTAATGCCAAACCTAAGAACCTACAGCACAAAATCTGACTATCAAGTGCTGGTTAAAGAACGGAAGCCTCTTCAGCAAATGACCTGCTCAGTTACAATCCTTCAGTTGAAAAAAAATGTGGTATTTGTGACAGACATGCACATCTGCTACAGTGCTTTGACACTGATCCTAGGTATTTTCACTTTCAAGTGCTAAAGCAGTACTGCTGCTTTAAGAGAATGGTACATTTTAAATTATTAAAAACTAGCAACTTATCAATCTAGACAAATGAAACTGTATCTCTGGAAGCTGGCAGATTTTGCAAGACATTAGAGGCACAATCTAGACTGCCTTGTTTTCATGCTGACCTCATTTTATTGTCACGTAGTCCAAAAGCTTCCTAACTACAAGTACTGCCACCGCTCATTTACAGGCTTAATAGCAGTATTGAGAAAATATCTTGGGATCAGTAAGATTCTGCACGCTCAATGTAATGTTGCTGGAAGAAAAGCCCCAAGATTGATTAGCACAGCCCAAGTTAAAATCGGGGAGAATTTTACCACAAAAATTAGTATTACTGCATATAATGGCATCCCTCTAAGTTTAATTTGTTCAGGAAGTAAGAGACATATTTTTACAGCGGTTTGCGAGTCTTAATTTGAGATGTTTTGACTCCCATGTACTAGCATTTTCATATTCAAATATGAAAATATTCAAGAGAATATAAAAAATTCAATACTCTCTTCTCTTCAAGAGCCCAGTGAGAAAAAGCAAGATAAAGCAGGTAGTTTTCATGTATGAAATGGAACTGGTTTAATGCCTTCTAAGCACAGTGTCAGTGAAAACCCAGGGCACCAAGAAGAGGCTCCAGATGCATCCTGTGTCTTGGTTTGACAAAGAAAAAAAACTGAGTTATGTATATACCTAGCTAATATTAAACATAGCAGCATAGCTGGAGGCTTCCATTTTTTTTAAATTCAGAGAACATTTAAATTCCATATTTTGTCTACTCCATCAGTTTTGCTCTGAGGTTGACATTAGCACACAAACACCCTGAAATTTCCACATTTCACAATACCGAGATCTTTAAAAATTCCTTTGGCAGACTGAAGTGAATAATTTTGCTCCATGCAACACTGAAGAGTAAAAGCAATAAGCAATATAATAGCAGCCCTGAGACTCCTAAGCAATTCAAATGCTGGTAGGAGTTGAATTAGCAGTGCTGTTCGCGTTTGATATTCAAGCTCACATCCTCTTTCGCGTTGCACCCTATTTTACGGCAGGCTATTCTGTGCTTCCCCTGTATCCCTCGGTGCTACCAGACAAGAAACCCCACAGACAGAAGGATAGAGGACAGAAACTGTCACTTTTATATATTATACACTATATAGACAGAGATTTCTCTTTAATGATGTGTGGCTAGAAAAGGACCCTGAAAACTATGCTTATCCTGCGAGGTAGCATTTGTCTTCCCTCACATTTCAATCCAACCTAAGTGCTACTGACCATAAAAACAAGAATAAATTTGTGCTAGCTATATTCAACACAAGCATTCACAGCTTTTATACAAGTTTTGTGCTATTAAAGTATATGTATGAAAAGGGTTGCTATGTATTAAAGACTGGATTTACAATATTTTGAGAAGGGTGTAAAGAGTTGTGTCCATTTACATTTTTTAAATTATGTGTAGCAGCCCTTAATTTGGTTCAGGCAACTGCCAGAGTGTATTATTAGCAAAAACAAGAGAGAAACAAGATTGCCTTTAAATAAGATGTTAAAAGGCAGCTTTAAGCAAATGCCACTGGAACTATTAACACAGCCACTGTATTTTTAGCATTGTTCCTTGTGTTTAAGGATATATACATACAGTGAAGTAGTCTAATTGGGTAGTAGTCTGCTAGTCTTAGGGACACATCAAAAAATTAAAATAGTCACAGAAGTAGAGTCACGGTAACCAGAACAACTCTTCAGTGGTATTGTAACATCACAGTGCTAACAATTATTTAGCTATGAATACATCCTTTTAAATTCCCTTCAAAGATCTGAAAGTATCAGGCCCCAATACATAGCAGATTTCTGTGCTCTCGTATTTGTCAAGGCACAAGCCACCACATTTACAGCAGAAGTCTCTGCTCAAATACTGGTAAGGTTGTTCATTGTGACCCCAGTGCAGGGCTCTCTCCAGCCCTGGATTTACAAAATCCTTGTAAATCTGCTGAGATTCCTAGTGGAAAAAACTTAGGACTGCTATACCCTCAAGCCAGACTAATGATCTCTGAATACTGCTGGAGTAAGGATTCTTTCATTTCTCAGACTCTTGCTGTACATGACATACCATATTTAGGCTCTATGTCAAGATTTCTCAGAAAACATACATGTGAAGAATAAAAATCTAGTCTCACTAGTTTGGATAACCATGAAAAAAACAAAAATCTAAGTGCAACAATACCTGAAATGTTTACAGTGCTGAGTAAAACAAAGCTAACCTAGAAAGAGATACAACCAAGTTTTTCATTTATACACTTTCTACGAACTAACTTGCAAAACTATTATGATCCAGGTCACAGGAACTCAGGGTTACAATTTTAAAATTGTTAGATGCTAAAAAGTATAATCTTCAGAAGAAAGTCATATTCTCAATTGCAAAAGTTAATCTGATTGTTTGGGTTGTTGTTTCTGTGGCTTGGAGGGGTTTTTTTTACTCATTGGCATTAATATTTTAGCAACTAATCACGTTATTATTTTGCCAAGATAAAAATTGCTCTAGCCTTATATACAACCATAAGATGGAAGATGACTGCCACAGGCAGACTTTCCAGTCAGTAATGGAAATACTCTGTACCACACCCACTCTCAGCAGGCACGTGTGCACTGTTAACTGCACACGGGGAAGGATGCTCAAGTGCGAGTCAAGTGTACCTTTGTGCTTTACAGACTCAGCATCCGTGTCTCTAGCTCTTTATTTTTCATATGAACATCTGCTTTTGCCTCATACTAGTTTAAGCAGGGGCATCATTGGCTAGATTTCAATCTCACTTGGCGATGTTGGCAATGGGATGTTTCCTTCCTACCTTGGCTTCCTGTTTAAATGAGTGTGTGCAGCAACATCATCGCTGTGCAGAGACATCCTGAAGAGTCTGATGCTTTGTAACTTAACAGCTTCCTTTCCTTTTAACCTCTCAGGACACTATAGTATACAGTTCAGAAGGCTACAAGATCACCACATACACACCTGAAACTGAGTAAGACCTGCAAGAAGTCATGTTTTCATTGCCTCAGAGATGAGGCCCACTAGATTCATACACTTCAAGGACAGTAAGATAATGTGCTGGGAAAATGCAAACAGGAATTGTATCCTTCACCAACGGGGAGCTCATCCTCTCAAACTACTCTGGGCCTGTATCACTTAGGGTGAAAAGAATAAAGGTGCTGACTGGCAAATGACATCCTATCAAAAGATCAAACTAGAATTTAATCCACTCTACTTAAAAACACATAACTTTTGAGATTTGCACTTCTATATCAATGTAAGAAAAATTTAGGAAGCAGACTGCAGTCTACTGTTCACATCTCTTTTTAAAGAAACCAAATTAAAAGCCAAACCAACTACTCAGGGATTTTAATGGCAAGAAAGGTCAAAGCTGTTAATGGTATATTATTTTATGAACAAAACGCATATTTAGGTTAGCTGCCTCTTTTTATTAAATTAAAATGGATGATGCATAAACATTTCCTGAAAAAAGCCAATAGACAAAAGGATGCTGTACTGCACATTAGGACTTTCAGCAAACTTGCAGTGCTATTGAGAAGTAAATCTAAACTTAGAACAGGTGCATCATAAATGCAATTAGAGCATGTAACATTTCTAAAAAGTAACCCTTAGACAAACTTCTAGGTTTTTTTCTTAAAATACCAATTAATTTGTAAAACCTATGCTGTTTTAATTTTTATTTAATTCTTAAACAAGCCACATATACCAGTAACTTTTCCCCCAAAAGCAGGGAAAGTTCTGGCTAAATACAAAAAGTAATAGCAGGCTGATACAGGTGCAGATTTTCCTGAAGGACTAAAGAAGCTGGAAAGAGGAAAATTTTTTGTATCTTGGTTTGGGCTACTGTTGCACAATTTCTTGAAAGTAAAATGAAAAAAAGCATATCCTATCACTTTCATCTAGACAAAGGAACAAATCCCAAAAAATTAAGAAGTTCAGATATTTCTTCTCCATTTGTATTTTAACAGAATAGTGGCCCCTTCCACCCACACAAGCTTTCTAACTGAAGATAATAAATCAAACATAGGCAGTTAAGAGAAGAGGACAATCGGAAAGACACAGTAATAATTGTGGTGAGACTGTGTATTTACTATCTCAAGGTGCACAATTGATTCTTTCAAGGTATTTCAAGTGCAGCACCATTCACTGTAATAACTACCTGACTGAGGGCCTTGTAGCCATCTCAGAAAGAAAAAAATATTACACAGGATTTACTAGAATAGAAATGGTACTTCCACAGAATAGTTCACATAAACTGTACAGGAAATGACAACGTGTACAAGCACCGATTTTTTTTATCGGTTCTTCAGTTTTCCACAGTTTTTAAACAAATTTAACCACAATTTATAGAAACCCCAGTTATTACTTACACTAATATTAAGAGCCACCTAATAATCAGGTTTAGAGGTACAATAAACCATATTTCAACATACTATTTAAAATTCAACTTAGCAGGAAATGGGAAGAAGAATGTAAGCCATTTTAGAAATCATAACTGAAGTAATCTAAAATTACGTTACACTCTTCCTTAGACCAGTAGAGATGGGATATGAAAAAATAGTGTAAATGCCACGAAAATAGTCAATATTAGTCTTGTTATCTTTTATACTCAGTGTACCAAGGCCTCCTTAGCGAAGACAAGAAGAAGTGTGTTTGCCCCCTCTTGTACTACATTTCTGGACAGTAGAGTAACAGCTAGTTAAGTAACAAATTTGATGACTATTAATTTTTTACAATAATTAACTGCAATTTAGAAAAACCCTGCACTATTGCCTCACAGGTTTGACTGAGAAAGTGGTAGTCATTTAGATGTTTAAAAAGTCTTTCAGAATTGGGTGTCAGTTTTGTCTTTTTGAGGACGAACTTCTATATCAAATCCGTCCAAAGCAAGGTACAGATTAGCAGTATGTTACAAAACGTATCTTGTATTTCTAATACTTTATTCCTCATGATGAACACTTCTGCTTAATGTGTGACACAACTTTGACATTCACATTAACAAAGAGGTGTAGCAATCAAAATGGGAACTTACCCCCTCATTGTCTCTGTGTGGATTCAGCCTAGTATACACAGCTTCAATAATATTACGCCTAAAAGGAGAAGTTTTAAAAAAAAATTAAGCACAACAAAGGATTTCAAAACACTGAGAAAAGTTTGATTAGAGTAGGTATTTCAAAGTGTTTAAGGTATTTTTCTTTTAATCTGCCTATTAAAAAGATGAAACCCACTCTGTGTCTTTACTTACTTTAAATAAGATATCTGGGATCTAGCAACTGGTCAGGATTTGCCAAGACTGAGCAAATTAAAACAATTTTCTTACCTTACCCTCTTCATGGTCCACCTCTTTTTAGAGCTGCATACTCAGATTTTGTCAAGAGTAACATTTAAATCTGTATTTTGCTTGTAATAAAAAACTCTTCAAGTTTGCTGGTTTTCTTGCCTTATTTCTGGATGTGGAACTTCAAGACAGTTCAGTTTCTCCCCATTTTATTACATATACAGAGGTTACAACTTGCCTACAAAATTTTGAAGTGTGGTGTGCAGAGTATACAGCCCCTGAGATGTGTTTTCTGCTGTCTATTCACATTGTAGAAATTAAAACACAAAAGTCTAGCCACTAGCTAGACTTTTCTGTGGCAGTGCCATTTAAGGCCACACTTTCACCAGCAGGCAAAATCAGCACAAAGAATCCCACAAAAAATAAAACCCATCATATAAACAGACTTCTGATGCAAAAAAGGTTAGCTACTCACGTCTTCAAATCAAAGTTAAAACTGGGAAACATTCAGACAGCCTTAATAAACATGATCAAAGCTATTGACAGCTTCGACAAAAAAGAACTACACGGACTGAGACTCTTAAGCCTAGAAGGGACCAAGATCTCTAAAAATTATGTCCTACAGAACAAGGGACACCAACTGTTGACTCTTCTAAAGAGCACAAAGACATCAGAGGAAGACAGCTGCAATGTCTCAAATACACAGTCATGGCTCTCAATGCAACAGAACTGTCTACCCCAGAATACTGAGGATGCTACAAGTCTGATGAGGCTCCTTCTGAACACATTTAGGAAATCTAGAAAGGCTGCACATCTGAGGTAGTATGGGATCCATTGGCATTGATGGAACATCTTCCTAGAGAAAAGTAACTGAATCTTTTTGCTGATGATACAGGAAAGGGTTCTCTCCATTTAGTCCCACACTTAGTGACAGAGAAATGGCACAATTCTGACTAAATGTCTGTACTACATAAAGCAAAGGCACCTTCAGCATAACAGAAAACACTTGGACAGTCCAAGCAAGACTGCCACAGAAGCAGGAGGTAGCCACTGCAGTGGATTTAAATTGACATGGAAAGTCAGGTCCTTGGGAATGATCCGATCTTTTAAATACACTTTTCTTTCCTTCAACAGTGTATTTCTCTTGTTTTTCTTTGATGGGAAAACTCAGGAGCAAGATGCTGAGTGGAACTACTAAGGCCCATGTAGCACGGTAGCTCAGGGCTTTTGTTTACTTCAGCAACAAACAACCAATTTTGAGGCAGCAGTTGAAATCACAAGGGAATTGGAGTCAAGCCAGAAAACAGTCTTTGGAGAGTAAGATTTGAAAAGATAAAACATCACCATCAACTGACCACAGCAGAGTTGACACCTGTACATCTCCTGTCTCAAAGAATGGGCCAGCAGGGGCTTCTACACAAGCGAGAAGCTTGAAGAAAGGAGTATACGGTGCCGACGTAAGTGCAATTGCTTCAGGGGTTCCTAAGGTTTGCAAACATACTCTAGTCACAGTAACACTGCATTGCATTTCTCCAGCTCAGACATACTAAAAATTGGGAGCAACTTTAACTGCTGCTAAAACCGTGGATGTCAGCCACAGATAAGATCTTTTTACAACCCATTTGAGCCAGGTCTTGGAGTTCAAACACAAGGACAAAGTGTAACTTCTTCGTGACCTGGCAACATCCTGGGATAATGACCTCAAGAAAAAGAATATTCTCTTGTTAGGACAAACAAGTTACACAGTATGTGGGTTTGGGGAATGCAGTAGTACTTTTCCCAAGACATCCATTAATTTCCTACAAGTAAAATGAACTTACATATGTCACTGCCTTTGTCCCAAGTTTGGAGACCAAGAACAAGTTACTTAATACTGTATAATATTCTCTTGAAAGAAACTGCAGGTACACCCCTGAAGTCAGGGGACTTTAAAAGTCAAGATGAAGAGAAAGGCACCAAAATGCAAATTCTGAACCAAGTCCATGAAAAAATGTAACCTGAATCACAACAAATTAAAACAGAATTTATATGTCAAGGGTACAGAATAGTGCAGCAGTACATGATGCAGCTATTAATGAGCAAAACAACAAAACACAGCAGTTGGGAGGCAGCGAGAAGAACAGGCACACCAAAACTTCTCTGAATGCCTGGAATGCACTCAAGCGGAGAAAAAGGCCCGGAATGTACAGATACTTCCAAGGCTAAAAAGATACAATCATGGCAAACAGTGCTCCTTAACAAGTACGTGCAATGAAAATAAATGTATACACACATACAAATGCTCAGAGGACAGGACTTCATATTTTGTAAAATACAAATATTCCAGTAACAACATGCTCTATGCCAGGGAACAACGAGTCCTACTGTTTGGGGAATTCCAGATTTACAATTGTTTATGCAATCCTAAATTCTTTTCATTAAAATCCTTAAGTCACAGGTTGCTTGAACATCACCATTGGGTTCACCAGAAAACCAATGTAATTTCTGAAGGTTTATTCCCATTAAGTTTTAAGATGCATATTCTAGTTCAATATTCTTGGTCATCTACCACTGAGTTTCAGACTAAACAAATAAAAACAATTTTCTTATGAGAATGTTTTTTGAGCAAATAAGTAGTGTCCCAAACTTATAATAGACATTAAGTGCTTGGGAAAACATGACATGAGGAAAACTGACCTCCTGGCATTTTGATATTTACATTGTTTGATAGCTCTTAACAAATGTATAGCAATAAAAAGCCAAGAATACATATATTTTAATTTTCTGAAATGGCCATATGCAAATGATAAATTAGTATGTTATGTACCAGAATATGATCAAAGGGGTTTCCTCTTTACCATCCTGGAATGGGGACAGTGACACAAATATTTATATACTGCAAAAGGTAAACTAGCTTCAAATATAAAAAACTTGATTGAGTATAGCTATTACAATAAGAAAACTTTAAAACATTTAAATGAAAGAGTTTCAGTGAATTTAACAGTTCAAGAAATTCCAGTACTGTACTCACTTGCCAGCTAAACCACCTCCTGGTGGTAAATTAGGGATATTCTCTGCAGTTAAAATACGAATAACATGAGCAAGATCAGGCATTCCTTCTTCACCCGATTTCTCCATAATTTCTAATTTAAAAACAGAAGAAGTCCTGAATTAATACCATCATTGGCTAAGACACTGAAATATAAGATATTATTACTTTTTAACAGAGGCATTATGAAAAAGTTAAATGTAAACAGGAAAACTTTCTCTGTATTTTAAGTTAGCAGTCTTTGCATGGTGGAACAGAGCTTAAATTCATAGTCTGACTTTCCAGTATGCGTCAAACATTACTCTCTATGAGAGATTCAGAAGCAGACTGTGAACTGAATGAAATGCCCTGGAGATAGCAGCCTGTTCTCTCTGAAAAAGACAGCAGCTGGGAGTCTGTTTCAGTCAGCTTCCCATTGCAGTGCAACACGTTACATGCCGTAAAGCCAACGCTCCCCGGGATTCTGTCAGGCTTTGTTGTGGGTAACACCTTGTATCCTCAAAGGCCTGAATCTCCAGTGCATAAACACTCTGACCATCATGCAATCAAGAGGATATAAAATGGATAGATAACATTAGCACTCAAGTGGCCAAAACAGAACACGGAACTGATGAGGAATAATTTAAAATATTTATTTTAATAATAATTTTTAAAGGCAATCCATTTTCAAAGCTGACATATAACACAAGTCAAGTCCAGCACGAGTAAGTTTTTTCTACCTTGGAAAAGAACTGCCTAAACTGAAGTAAATCTTCACATGTTCTCTTCCATCAAGGCTGCTGTTAAGATGAACATGTAGCATCTGTGTATACACTCACACAGGTGTAATGCTACCAGCTTCCATTAGCCTCTACTCATCAACCACCACCACACCACAAAAAGGTTCACTAAGTTTCCTACAAATTGGAGTTGTACGTATGAGCCACTTATTTTTAACAGAGGATTTTTTTTTCTGAAAATCAACTAAATTAAGGAATGGAGGGCTATTTCCTGTAGACACTGTTCTAGATAAAAGCCTCTTTGAGGCCCAAACCAGAAGAATTAAGAATGAATCCTCCCAAGTATCATCCTAAGAAAACTTCAGTCATTCTGTATCTTGGCTACTACCCAAAGATAAGATAAATAATTTAATTTTCTTACAATTGATTATATTCTGGATGACAGACTCGGAGCCTGCAGCTTACAAGTTTCTTAAATTAGTAGAAAAGCATACCACCTATCTACATCAAACCCCTCATCCCAAGTTTTCTGGTATTTAAACCTTTCTTGATGTCGATCACTTACCTAGGAAACAACTGATATTCAGGCTTCTCTTAGGACTACCAAGATCAACAAAGTGCTTGGCAAGGTACTTGCTCACTTTGCATGAGGCAGATCAGTAATAATGGCCCCACGAAGCAATCACTTGCAGAATAATTACACTACCTTGTAACAAATAAGGCACTATCATGCTTCTACGTCTCAATTTTAAGTCAGCACTATACAGTCTTTGCAAAGAGTAAGATAGGTGCACTACTACTAGAAGTGATTAAAGACTGTTTCATGAAACTTGATGTGTATTATCATCCATCCATCAAGGATGGATCATGGCTAGCAGAAATGACACCTGAGTAAGTATGCCTGAATCTTAGGATCTTGATCACTTCTTCTACACACACTCACACAAATCAGCCACAACTCCTCTTACACATTGCATCCTTTTGTACAGTTCTACTTAGTTAGAAGTAATTGTACTGCTAATATAATAATTTTGCTGATACATTTGACAGGAAATGTATCTTATGAATATATACTTTTTATACCAAGAGCGCATCTGGTGCTATACATAGGAAAAGTAGACAAATAGCAAGAATTAATAAAAAGAAAGACTACAAAAGCAAGCAATTTCTAAATATTAATTGCAAGCGTAAGGGTTTGATACCTTCTTAAAAAGGAACGAAAGCAATCACAGCTAAAGATTGTTCTATGTTTCTTGGTACTAGAAACATTTATGTTACACTGTGTAACAACTTCTCAGGGAGTGCTGAACTGAACCATGAGCATCTTCTCTCCATTTCTAGAAGGTGGCAAATCAAGAATTTTGGTTGAACTAATCATTATCTTTGTCTTTCCCTGGTATTAGAGTGAATAATTTTACCCAGAACCTGTCCCCTCTCTTGAAAAAAAAAAAAAAATCTTCCTAGTAGAAAATCAAGAATAAAGCAAGTGAGCAAGCATGACCCGTTTTCATTACACATGAGTTAGCAGACACACACTGTGGATGTGCTTGACAAAGGCCACCAGAGAAAGAAACCAAATGTCTTCAGAAACAAGATTTATGGGCATTTACCAAGTTTTCACCTTCATCTCTATGATGTTAAGAAGAATAACCCTACAGTTAACTTTGCATTGCTAATATAATTCAGACACTTAAAGAATAATTCCTGATATTATTATATATGTATATTCATGAAAGACCACTACAAAGTCTACTACTTTACTCACAAAACACTTTTCACTAAAAGTCTAACATTTAACGCATGGATAGGCATTTTGAAAATTCAGGTAACATTTTACTTCAATTTTATACAATGCAAGTCCCCAGCCAGAGAGCATTACAAGCTCTCCATGTTCCAGCACCTCCTTTCATGCCCAGCTGATTATGACAAATCAGTTTTATATACAGTATATATTCCACATATGTAAAATGCATCATCCAGCTCAGTGGATTAACCATTAAGACTGTTTAAGTATTTACCAATAAGACTGTTTAAGCCTACACAGATCATGTGCCCCTACTTATGATTTGTAAGGTGTTTTTTGGGTTTTATGGGGTTCTGTGGTTTGTCTGTTATTAACTACAATTCTGATACACCCTTTCAAATAAACTGAAACAGCAGAGAACTGAACTGACTTTCGTGCCTGGTTTTCTCTTTGTAGGACCAAACTTTGGATCCCTGAAAAACAGAGAGCAGAAAGTAGTATTTGCAAGCGGCAGTAAGAAAAGAGTGGCTTAGTATAACCTCACTACTGTCCAAAACACCTGTGGAAGGTGCCCTGGCCATGGCAGTGGCACTGGAACTAGATGA
The DNA here is from genome assembly GCA_013398015.1 of Oreocharis arfaki. NCBI lineage: Eukaryota > Metazoa > Chordata > Aves > Passeriformes > Paramythiidae > Oreocharis > Oreocharis arfaki. The sequence continues at coordinate 1,708,609 of VZRR01000318.1, forward strand.
TCTTTAGGGTCCCTTCCAGCCAAAACCAGTCTGTAACTCTGTGACTGTACTTTGGAGCTAGACCAATTAAATGACTCAAACCAGAAGCAGGGCTGTGCTCAGAGTCAGAAATGACTCAAGCACTAGCTTAACTTCACTAAGTATTTCAGTATACACTGCAAGTGGCAGTTTCGGAATGCAGTTACCCACATTCTGTCAACTTCAAAACCCAAACTAGCAGACGAGCATTGGTATATAGTTCTTCCACTAGAAATCCCTGTAAACTATGACTTGCTGAGTTTACTTTTTAATAAATCTGTTAAAATAGAAAAAAAAAACCTCTCTTGATATTAAGACAATAACTCTCTTTTAAGAGCTCTGGAAAAATCTTATGGAACTACTAACTCAACTCATTATACAAAATCTCAGCATTCCACTTAGGAATGTATAAAGATAGAGCACAAATGTTACATATGCATGTATAAAAACTTCTTTTCAACGTTTGTTTTTTTAAACTCTTTAAAATAAACAAAAGTATGCCTTAAACACTGCTTTTCTCCCTGAGCCAGAGCTTAAAATGCCCAAGTATAGTATTGAAAAAACCCTGTTGCCTAAAAGGTTTGATGGGTTAGTACAGTCAGCTTGAAATTTAAGGTCCACAAGAGAACAGAAACAGAACAGTGTTTAATCATTAAGAACAAACACCAGTGACCAAACTAAAATTGCTTCAGGAAGTCCCAAAGGATTTTTTACTAAGTTCTAATGTTGCTCTGATTTATATTAGTCACCTAGTAAAAGAGAAGAGTATCCAAGAGAACTCATAGTTTACATTTTTGACAATATCTATCTTTGCATCTTGGTAGTTTGAAGACAAGCTTATTTTTTTCAGAACTTTTTTGCTGCAGGTATAAGTAAAATTGTTACTGGCTATCAGCCAACTGCATATAACTTGTGAGCTGTTAACTCATTAACAAATTTTTTTAAATGTTGTTCCTGTTAACTTGTGTTCAAACAGCATTATTTACATTTGGAAAGGAACAGTCATCCTCTAGAAAGGTATTTTAAACAAATCCATATTATCAATATCACAACATATCTACCAGGCTTTACGTTTTTAGAATTAAAGACAGTTTAAACCTTTCAGACACATCTCTTTTAGGCACTGCTTTCTACACTAAGTCAAAAGATGTATGCAAAACTGATTAAGGCAGTTGTCTTCTTCTAACCAAAAAGAAACTCTCACCTGCCAAAACTTTTCCCAACTCCAGCACTTGAGATGATACTCTTGCCCCCATGGGTTTTTCTTGGTTTTAAGTCAAAAGTATCCCTGCTTACTACTTAAATCTTTAAATCAGATACCGTTTTTAAAAATTCCAACATATTTACAAACTATTTTCCTCATGCTGCTTAGTGGTTTGAAACATTCTGCTAAGGCTTTTATCATTCCTGAACTAATAGTAGTCAAGGCTCATGTGTCAGGTAAACTGCAGTCCCACAATTTCTTTTTTCTTTTAATTAAGGAGACTGTTTCAAAATTACAATTTCACAAAATTTATGAATGCAAAAATTTGTTAAAAGATAGATATTTCAAGTTCTTCTGAAGTCTGTTTCACTTACTTTCTCCACATCTTGTCAGAATTTCCTCAAATATGCTAACTCTCATTTCTTGCTAAATACCTGCCATTTAAAGGCCTTGAACTCTGCCCAATTAGCAGAAGACAGAATGACACAGGGAACCCAAGCAGGGGAAAAAAAAAAGAGCTGAAGAAACAGAAGTTCAAGCTTTGGAGCAATTAATTTCTCTGAAGTACTTAAGCTAAACAATCGAGTTATATTTGGAATGACCCTGCATCAGTTTAGACTACAAACTCTTAACTATATTTTTTGGTATGTGTATTATTTAGATAAATGTGGTAATAGAGCTAAAATGAATCAGTTAACAATTAGTTAATCCAGTCACTCTGATCACAAGTTGACAGCTTTTCTATTAATCCTAACACTCACTTATAAAAGCAATAAAACCCACTGCAGTTCCATACATTTTTCACCTATTTGCTAATAGAGAGAAGCCACCAAGAAGCTGAGAATACTAACCTGTAACCACTGTGCACACCTGACTGCTGCCAGTGAAGGCAACTGCTCCTGGCTTGCTCCCAGAGCCCATTAACAGCTCACGTACTCTACTCAGACACAGAAGATAACAGGTATTTATCTTAACTAGTGTCATCTAGGAAGCCTGGGATGTAAGCCAAATTCCAAGAAACAGGCCTAGAGTCAGCATTTGAAGTGACCACAAGTGCTCTCTAATCTCAACAGAAATTACAAATATATATCCCATTTCAATTTAGATCTATTTAAACAGGAGGAAAAGACACCACACACAACAGCTGTGTGCTCAGAGATAACTCATACCTGAAAACAGTCATACATACAGATTAAAATTTAGGGTGGCTACATCAACTATCTAGATTACTGGGACATTGACACAAAAACCCAGTACAGCTTTTTCTTTTTGTCAAAAACTTGCACAGAAAAAGGGAAGAAATAGTACAAATATGCCTTTTAATATTTCATAAGCAGGACATTAGCAAGGTCACAATTTACAGAGCTGATATAACATTCTGCAGGGTCAGTAGTTGCATTTCAACCTATAAAGACAGCAATAAAAGCATAGAGCTCGCATGAAGAAAATGTTAGCAGAATACCAGGATAAACTAAGCACATTCTTCCTGACATACAAAAGCTCAGAGTTATAAGCAGGCCTGAATTTAACCAAACAAAGTGGCATAACCTCTTTCACGGCTTTTGTTTTCGTGCTCAAGATAATTATGACACTATTGTGTTCACTATCACAATCAAACTGATTTGTTCACTATCTAGTGAACTAAATGGATTTCTTACCTTCAACCCGTGATTCCAAGTACTTATCCAACTCAGCATCTTTTTTCACTGCCTCATCTGAGACCTTAGGAGCATTTGAAAAACAAACTAATACAATACTCATGTTATCACGACTCCCCTATGCGACAAAAAAAAAAGAGAAGTTAGTATCTTTAGTCTTATTCTTCATTTTTCTACTCTAATCACATCTGTATTTTTTCCAAACACAGTACTACAGATAAACCTGGGAAAAAAAGAAACCCTGAAAAACCCTTGTATTTTGATCAGTAAGAACCTCTAAGTGCCACAACTACACTGCTCACTAGAATTAATTTTACTGATTTTGACTGTATATACTCTTAATACTGAAGTTTAAATAATTAATGGACTTATCTACATGTCAACCATTTAAAAATAGTATCAATAGAACAGGTCAGAAATTAGATAGTTGTGTAATGTTACCTTAAGCCAAATTGTAAAACAATTCCTGCTGCAAAATGAAATGCAGAATACTCTCCAATACTATTAGAATAGCTTAGCACAAGCAAAGCACAAAACTAATTTGTTTTAGTTGCAGGGCATTCATGTAAGCCATTACATGCATTACAAGTCTGTTTATCAGAATGCACCTGTGTCACACAGCACCTTGAAGCAAGTATAAAATATAAATGTTTCGTATGGCCAAGCTGACCTTACAGACTACCATGTGCTGAGAAATATCACCCCACGGCTTTTTTAGATATTAATTTTAATGACAGTTCTTTACTTGCATACTCTGATACCACTTTCCTGCTCATGTTTAGTTTTCAAAATTATAATTCACAGCCAAATTTTAAAACATAATTTAAAGTCTTTTACAAGGGGATACAGCAGAACCATAATTTAAACTACTGGTTTGAAAATCAAATCTGAACTTTACCTTTTTTTTGTGTAGAATATTAAGTGCCATTAGTCACTGCATATTGTTGCTGTGTAAACCCAAGCTACCGGATAGTTCTAATCATCTATCACTACAAATCCTTCTCCTGAAGCAATTAAGAATTTGACATTAGAATGAGTTTCTTCAGAAATACTGCTTAGGAGTTAGCCTACATTCCCTTTTGTACCAAGCATATGAGGACATCTATCACTTAGTATTACGTGGTACAATTCACAGCCTGAAGACATAAGACAACATTCCAATATTGGTACAGAGATCCAGGATCTGACTCTGGAAAATAAACACGCAGTCAGGGCTCAGTTTTACTGGAAGTATCCCAGAGTGATCATCCCTTAACAAGGCTGGTTGAGCTCTTGGTCAGAAAAGCCACGGCATTTAAACCAACCATGCACTGTATGGTATATGCTGGAAATACATCTCTATTTCTGGAAAAAACACACAACTTACCCTTTAGAGTTAGAATTGTGATTTTTAGTATTTTCCTCAAAATTGTAGTCTGTGGCCTACCAAAGGAACTCTGTACTAGCAGGAGTTGCACTTTTCAGGGAATGTTGGAACTGGAATACCTATTTAACGTTTGTAGACCAACCAGTAGTTGCTCCAAACAAACTAAATTTGAGGAGTGGAAGCAAGCTCAGATGCAAAGGTAGTGTTACTCCATCTAAGCTACATCTAAGTGAGCTGAGGGCATCACTTCAGGTGACAGACAAACACCACCTTGAAGAGGAGATAGTGCCAACACTGGTTTTACACAAAGGATACAAATGCTGCTCAACTTCAAAGAACAAAAAACCCCACAAAGTACCTTGCTCAAAACAGATTAATTTTACAAATTTTGCATTTAGAAGCAAAGTTTAGAGCTGGAACCACAGGCAAGCATTACCTGGGAAAAAAACCCCAGCCTTTATTTTTGCAATTGCTATCCCCTTTCCAAGCATATAGGATGAGGCTGTATATTCTTCAGCGAAAATATACAGTCAAATGGGTACAGAACTTAAAAGGAAAAGAAGTTGGAGAAGGCGAACAGTAGGCCAGGAACAGCTGTTAACACTGTACCCATCTAACCAGATGATAATTTTAGAACAGTTGTTTGGAGAAAACAGTTACATACCTTATGTAAACAAGTGTCCACTACCCAATTGCACACTGTTTCCAGGTCATCTGATACTTCAAGTCTAGACTTTACAAATTCACAGAGCTCTTCATTGCTCATTACATCCCAGATTCCATCACAAGCCAGGATGATAAACTCATCTTCTTCTGCCCTTAAAATTTCACACACCTCGGGCTCTGGAGAAACAAGTTGTTCTGTAGGGCCTTTACCATCAACACATTTGTAGTCATAGTCCCCCAGAGCTCGAGAAACTGCCAATGAACCATTAACACGCTGAATCATTACACTGCCTCCTGCATTCTGGATTCGCTCTTTCTCCCTCGGGTTGCAAGGTTTGTGATCCTGTGTTGAAAAACAGACTTGTCCATTCCTATAGAGAACAGCACGTGAATCACCACAGTTGATAAAGTATACATGCTCAGGTGAAATCATAACTCCCACTGCTGTTGAGCCACTTCTGTCCATGCCATTTCTGAGGTCTGAGAAATTGCGCATATACTCATCAATTTTCAAAAAGCCAGTTCTGATTCCACTCTTGACATTTTCCACTGAAGGTTCAAGAGCAGATCCAGGTTTTTCTGTCGCCCTAAAGTCTTCATTGTTAGTGATGTGTTCTAGTAAGTGCGTGGAGCAGTAATTTGCAACACGAGATCCCGCGTGACCATCATAGACAGCAAAAAAGGACCAGTCCTCTAAGCCATGGGGAATACCTACAACAGCTGTGTGAGCGTCTTCCATTTCCACTCTCCATCCCTGCATACTGCTGAGCCCGTAACGCAAGCCATTCCCTGCACCATGAGCATTATGTTTTTCAGTTTTTGGTTTATCCAAAAATGCACCCATGTTTATGCAATATTGAATCTGGAAAACAGAGAAAAGAAGTCTTATTTATAAAACCACCATTCCATATAAGCTTTGTTGTCTGCTTCCTGTGCTTCTTCTTTATAAAACAAGTGATAAAGCATGCACACATGCAAAAGTCAACAACTATATTGGAGGAAAAAATAATTAATATATGACACAAATGAAGTGTGAATTTACAAACCTTTGTTCGCATTTTTAGTGGGTTTTTGGTGGGGTGCTGTCTTTTTTGAAGAGCTGCTTCATAAAAACTAAACAATCTCCATATGAAGGCAGAGTAGTTCATATACCTTTGCAGCCCTGCTGATTTTGTCATCTTCTGCAGAGACTAATTTATGATGGAAAAACAACAACTATATCACTCCTACTCTCTTTCCAGTTTTACTGTGGCATGAAGAAAATCAATTCATGCTCAGAAATAAGAACGGACTGGTCTCGCTAGCTTTGCACATACCATGCTACTTCTGTATTCCTGTAAGGCATGGCAAAAGTGACAACAGGGGAACACAGACCATCTGCCAAAGGAACCAAGGCAGTAACTCCCACTTAAATACAAGAAAACCTCTCACAGGAATCTCTTAAATTATACTTAGTCTTTCATAAAACAACATTTCAATATTTACTATAGAATCACAGAATGGTTTGGATTGGAAAAAACTTTAAAGATCATCTTCTTCCAACCCCCCTTGCCATGGGCAGGGACACCTTCCACTAGAGCAGACTGCACATGGCCCCATCCAACCCGGCCTTGAATACTTCCAGGGATGGGGCATCCACAGCTGCTCTGGGCCACATCTTCAAGTGTCTTGTCCTCACAGTAAAGAACTACTTTCTTATTTCTAATCCAAATCTACCCTCTTACAGTATGAAGCCACTACCCTTGTCCTATCATTACACTGGGCCAATAGTGCCTCTCTAGCCTTCTTGTATGCTATCTTTAGGTACTTAAAAGCCTCTACAAGATCTCCCCAGGCTTCTCCAGATTGAACAACCTCAACTCTCAGCCATCCCTAGAAGACTTTCATGTGCTTACATGGCATTTTAAGTTCAAAGATCTTGATGTTAAAATTTATTCAATTACAAGAGATGTGAGCTAAGGGAAGTAAAGAGTCCACAGAAAGTCAGAAGTGCTTCAGTATTTGGAGACCGTCTCCAGCGAGCAAGCTCACAGGTAAAATGTGAGTAATCTACATTGAAGCTTTTTGAGTTCCTCTCCCGTACTGGACTCGGGTGTCCTACACAGACCTGAAAAACTACCTTGCCCTTTAAGAAGACAGCATAGAACACATTCTTTAATCCACAGAACTCAAACTCAGACCATGCTAAAAGGCATCATCTTATGAAATCCTTAAATTACAGCAAATTTTGTCCAAAAAAAACCAGCAAGAATTCTGCCATGACTGATCCTAAGCAGCCACTAGTCTCTGACACAGTAGTACCCACCAAGCCTACAGAGTCATGATAATCTAGTTCTAGCTTAAGAACTTGTTACCAGGCCAGGAAGAGGTTAATTAATCCTTACTTCTGACATTTTCCTCATCTAAACACATACAAAATACACACAGGACTACACACAGATAAACCAAACTTCACACTACCTCTCTGCTGCAATGGTCTCCATGCAGTGCTGAGGATCCCCACTATTACACAGCCCCCAACAGCTTGCTCAGCAGTTTTTTGCAACACTGTGAATCGGTGGGAACGACACTCAACATGTATCCATCACTGAGATACAAACTTTTCACAACCTTTTCCCTCAAAGCATCTGTTTTCGCTTTGAAAACAAACAAAATTAATCTGTCAGAGGGTATCATTAAATCCAAGCAAGGCAGTGCAACATACCACCGCAAACCAGAGTTCTCAGCAACCAGTATTCTCAATTAAGTGCTGAACAAGTTTTCCACAGTTTACTAGTGAAACTAACATCAGTAAAGGAGACCTGTGAAAGGATTCTAATAGCTTATGATCATTTATTCGCAAATTACACACAATATAAAACTACTTTAAAAGCACACAAAACATTCTTACCAGTAAAACTGTCATACAGGACTGAAATGCTGCCAAAATGACAGATATCCTCCAATACTTCAGACCTTCTACGAGATTCCTTTAATTGTGTTAAGTACATCATTACACGCTTAAAATCAAAAACGTGGAAGAAATCATGTGACTGAGTGAGGAAAGAGATCAAAACCTATGTAATTGTAAAGGCCTGTGAGCTCAGTGTCGTGTTGTGCTTTATATATGTAAACTAAAATACACTTTTAAAAAACCCCACCAAATGCATGTGTCACACCTTAGTTTCACCTACTTCATAGGCAGCTTCACTTTTTTACAACACAGAACTGGAAAAAAAAGAAAATCATACTATTCAAGATTATGTTCTTAAAATTCTAAATATCCTATTTAACACTGCAAATAAAGGATGCAGAGATTGACTTGCAATCAGTAAGTCTAGGAATCAACTCCTATCTTCTGCCTCTTAGGCTTTCATCATGCATCTCCAGGAAGAACACCGCTCTACCTTCTCTATCCCTCCCATGACAGTGTTGGAAGGCAGCTTGGCCTTTTCTCCTCCACACTCAAGAAACTCCTACCTCACCTCTCCTCACACACCACATGCTCTGGCCCCTCAGTGACAGAGTGGCTCTCTGCTCAGCATGCTCCTCCATGTATGTGCCTTCCTTGTACTGGGAGGTGAGCGATCCACGCTGTATTCCAGATGTAGCCTCACGAGTTCCAAACATAGGAAAACCATCACTTGTCCCAAGATGCTGGATACACCTTTTCTAACACGTGCCAAACTTTCCTCACTACAGACACTCTGCTCTCTAATGTTCAACTCGTTCGTGCTGGTTCTCCACCAGGACCCACTCCACAGTTCTTTTCAGCAAAGCTCATTCCTAGACAGTCATCACCTGGGCTGTATAGAGGGACAAGGTTACTTTATTCCAGGTACATGACTTGATTATCCCTCCTGAGGTTACCATCAGACCACTGGTCCAGCCTACCAAGATCTACCTACTGTTAAGGCCTACCCTTGGGCTGACCACTCCCTTGTATCATGTATTTTAAGCACGAATACCCTTCCACTGTTCAAGTTTTTAATGAAGGCTTCATCACACTTCCTCTTATTCAAACCACCTCAGCATTTCTTGAGGGAGTTAAGGCATTAAACCCCAAACATCTCTGTAGAGCAAGATTTAGTCTGAAGATAAAACACAGCCAGCAGAGGAGCAGATGAAGCACACACCTGCAAATGAGTAATTCAGTCATGGCTTGTATCAACATAAACTCAAAAATTCAGTACCCTTCAGTCTTGAGATTTACTTTCTAAAGATCCCATTTTTGTATGAAATTTAATTGCATAACAGATTGGTTTGAGAAAACATATTAATTTTCTTGTGGTGAAAATGTTTACCCCACAAAAGATTATTAGTTGAAACTTCCAAAATCAGGAAGACCATGTCTACTGTAATTCCCCAAATCTTCTTGGAAATGGAGAAGGCTGTAGTCCTTGTCCATGATCCACAGGCTATTCTTTAAAACATTATATATTACTCAGATCAAAAATGAAACCTTAGGATTCTCTTGTCCTGGTAGTCTTTCCAACTCTCGGAAAAATAAAATAATAATAATCAAAATTTTTTAAAAATCTATTGCCTGGCAAGGACCAATAATCACCAAGGCTCAAAGGCATTAGGAATGCCTTTACAGAGAAAAAATTACTTTATAGGAAGAAATTTCTGGCCTTTGCCCCTCTCTGGCAATGAAGAAGCCGAATGTGAGCAAAACACTGCTAAAGCCAAGGTTCCAGCTACCTCTCTAGTGCACACTGCTCATCTCTAGTCTTACATCAACAGCTGAGTCATTTCCACGAGAGCTCAGGGCAACAAGTCTCTAACAAAAGCTGACATTCCTTCCCCAGAGTAAAAATCTAATCCAAGGCATACTTCTCTGAAGTTCCAACCTATATTTTTCTCTAATGCTTTCTACTTGCGTCAAATCCTACATGAAGTCCTTATCTCATACACAGGCAACAGAGGCAACAATTCAGGCTCAGGAAACCAAAGACCAAACCAAGGTATAGAGGTATGAAAGCAAAAGTACATGTCCTCTAAAATGCAAGAAAAATTCATGATCAATATCCTTTCTGCCCCAGCTACACAGTGAAGACTCTTTGGTATTAGATCAGCCATATAGGAAAGAGCCTTAAAATCAGGTCCATGCACAAGCTTGTGTCTGCATTTAAAAGACAAACAACCACACCTGCTGATTTTCTCCAAAGATCTACTTGAAAACTGACACATGGTTCTTGCTAAGGTATAGATATTCATGACTTTCTACGATATCGTAAAAGGGAAATAGACAGCTACTTCAAGTGAAAAGTATGCTCCTTTCTATTTCTATTTAACAGGCAGAAATACTTACTTGATGGCTGTCATAAAGGCCACAGATGTCCTGACTTGAGCTGGGACAGAGTTAATTGTCTTCCTAGTAGCTGGTGTAGAGCTGTGGTTTGGACACAGTATGAGAATAATATTGATAACACACTGAGGTTTTTAATTGTTGCTAAGTACTGTTAGCTATACTAAGTCAAGGGCTTGACAGCTCTCATACCCTGCCAGCGAGAAGGCAGGAGGGGCACAAGAAGTCGTGAGGGATGCAGCCAGGGCAGCTGGCCCAAACTGGCCAAGGGGATATTCCATACTAGATGATGTCATGCTTAATATATAAACAGGTGGGAAAGCTGGCCAGGGCGACTGCTTGGTAACTGGCTGGGCATTAGTCGGTGAGTGATGAGCAACTGCATTGTGCCTCACTTGTTTTGTATATTTTAATTCTTTTATTACTACAGTGTCCTTCCTTTTCTGTCCCATTAAACTGTCTTTATCGCAATGCACAAGTTTTCTCACTTTTATTCTTCTGATTGTCTCTTCCATCTGACTGGGTCAGGGTAGTGAGTGAGCAGCTACATGGTAGGTACATAGTTGCTGGATGAGGTTAAACCATGACAGTCATTTTTGGTGCCCCACATAGGGCATAAAGCATTGAGATAATGACAAATCTCATTAGAATGTATTAGAAGAAATTTGTTATAAGTACTCATTATATTAGTTTAGTCACTGGCCACCATGGTGATGTATTTGCTCTCAAAGTTGGTGTCCTTGTTTGTGAAGTGGTGTTAGATAATACTTTACTTATATATATTGCCCCTTGTGCTGTTTGTCACTCACAGGAACTGAGCTAAGGTTATGTTGTTGTACTCTGTAACACTGGCTTATATGACAGAATTGCTGGTCACGAAACTGATCTGGTATTTGTACTCAGCATTGCTGACATCTCCATACTTTGGGAGCCATCTATAGGAAACTACTAATAATTACAACTTTTACCTCTTCTCAGAGACCTAATCCATGGGGGAGACTGGTACCTCCCATCATCTTCCCTTTCTCCTCCAGGCTAATTAAAACAGCACTCGGGAATTTTTATTATCCTTGGGATGTTCAAACCAGCATTCCTATTGCTATGTCTTCTGAATGTGTTCGAGGTCTTGTTCAAGGATCTACAACTACTTCAGAATGCCACCCAGGGATTTGCCCTGAAGCTGGATAGTGAAATGCCACAGTGTCTGGGACAGTATGGGCAAGTGCCTAGAACAGTGGGCACTTCCAGTGTTTCGGAACTTCAGCCCTGAACAAGTGTAAAATCTGGAAAGACTAGTTAATATTTGGAAAAACTATGCTGCCACCCTGGCAATTCCAGAGGGACAAACCCCCCGGCAATGTGCTGTGGCCTGGCCCAGACCTACTGAGCCATGTTCAATACTATACAGTGCCCTTGAGGGCAAAAAAAGGCCTCTGGATGTGATGGCAAAATGCTGGGAACAGGGGCTACTCCAACCCCAGGGACAGGCACTGTGAACCAAAGCACCAACTCGTGCCTGTGTCAGCTCCTGCTATACGCAAGGAAAGAGATATATGGAGGTGAGCTCATTTACTGAACGACGAAGAGCAGCAGGGCTATCATGAGAAGAGGAGGGGGAAGAGGCAGAACGCATAAAAGACATAGTTAACCATCTGATCCCTATCCTTGAGTGAGCTGTGACACATGCAAAAGGATTTCAGTCATCATCCAAGCAAGGGCATCACCTGGCTGCTCCAATGCTGGAGTAACAGGGCCAGTAGCCTGGAAGTAGAGGGTAGAGAAACCAAGCAGCTGGGATCCCATTCTACAGAAGAGGGCATTAACAAATCAACTGGAAAAGGGGCACAAACCCTCAGCCTCTGGAAGTGACTCCTGTCAGGTATGAAGGAAAGGTATTCCTTCAAGGAAGATGTAATGCCTCCCAGGCAAGTGGACCATCATGGACAGAGGCATCTAGTATCTGAGGCAATCAGCCATGCTGGAGGAGATTTCTGATGATTTGGACAAAGAGCAGTTATCCAAAGACCCAGAGGAAGCCAAGTGCACACAACCCATGTGGGGAAGATTGTACAGGATGCACAACTGTCATATGCCAACTCACTGGCAGTAATGACTCGGAAAGATGGAGAGGGACAAATGGCGGACAAATTGGCCAACTCCAATAATACACACAACATGCCTCTTCCTCACTACAGGCCCATATCTTGGCTGTGGACAAGGAAGGCAGATGCACGCTATTCCTCACCTGTATGGACCAGTGTCACAACTACTGGGAGTAAGCATAAACAGCACAGGCCACCCTGTGGTTTTACCTGTGTGACCAGAGAGAGGACATAAGGAAGTGGGATGGAAAAATCTACCTTGACCCTAGAGGCACGAGCTGGGAAACTGCAAGGAAAAACAATCAAAAGAGGGGGTTATTGCAGGACATTGCTGCTCCAGACTCTAGTGGGCAGTTCCCCAGACAGAATAGAGGGGCTGCTCTTACTCTTGATCTTCAAAGGGCTTCTGATTCACATTTACAAGAATTGAATAGTGAATACTACAACAAGGACTAGAGGGGCCCTGCCTTCGGGCAGGTGGAGGAAAGAAACAACTAGGTTTAGTGGACTGTTTAGGATGGGATGACCTTGCAGAGCAAACCCACATGAGTCGAAGGCTCTAGCAAACACTGCTGCACACGGGCAGGCACCATCTGTGTTTCTGGAGTGACAGCGCAAACCCAACAGCTAACTCTACTGGAGGCCAAAGTGAGCCTGACTGGGAGCAAGTGGCAAAAGCACTCCATTGTGACTGGCCCTGAGACTCCAGTGCATCTTTTGCCTAGACTGTCTCAGGAGGGCGTACTTCAAGGACCCAAAAGGTACTGCTGGACTTTTGGTATAGCTGTCTTGGAGACAGAAGAAAGTAAACAGCTGTTTACCTCACCCCATCTGTGGAGGACACTTCTGGTGTGGGGCTGCTGAGTATCAAAGAACAACAGGTGCCATCAAAATGGTAGACTGGCAGCACTACCACACCAACCAAGACACCCTGATACCATCCATAAGTTGATTTGTCAAATGGAGAGCCAAGGAGTGATCAGCAGAATTCACTCACACTTTCGTAGACCCATATGGCCAGAGCAGTAGACTGCAGTGGCCTGAATGAAGCCATGCCACCTCTGAGTCCAGCTGTGCCAGACTGGCTGGAACTTCAATACAAACTGGAGTCACAGGAAGCCAGGAAGTATGCCACAACTGATGCTGCTAATGCAGTTTTCTCAAGCCACTGGCAATAGAGCGCAGGCCCATCCAGTACCCCTGGAATCGACTGCTCCAGGGGTGGAAACACAGACCTACTATTAGCCATGAACTGATCTAAACAGTACTGAAACAAGGCAAAGCTCTATAATGCCTAGTACATTGATGACGATACAGTGAGAGGCAATACAGTAACAGAAGTTTTTAAGAGAGGGGAAAAAATAGTTCAAATCCTTCTGAAAACTGGTTTTGCCATAAAATAAAGAAAGGTCAACAGACCTGAAAAGGAGATCCATAGTGATCATCCATAGGATTGCATTTGCTCAAGGACCTGAGAGCACTTGGTGGGTAATGCAGAAGGATGGGGAAGTCCGATGCGTACCTCAAAGGGATTTGATTCTGGGTAAGAAAACTGAATGATTTGAACTGTATTATGTTATTTGCTATAAAATATGGTAGGTCATCACTGCTATAGTTGTTAAATGCCATATCAAGGGTATTGCAATAGAATTACCCAGATTAATGAAGAATGAATTTTGATGATAGAACCAGACAAGCGCAGCAGTGGTGGAACTAATGCTGGCTTCAGCATAAAACAATCCAAAACTACACACATTCTCTCCTGCTCTCAAGGACTGCTATGACAGATGAAGCCCAAAGCCATGGACTAAAACTCTAAAAACATTTTGGAGGGATGGCCCGTATACTATGGGAATGTATATATCAAAATACAGAAAAGGTCACAGTGATTACTTGGGATGTATTGGAAAATGTGGGACCTGGGTAGGATGCAAATGGTATAGAATAAGGGGTGGATATAGTCCTGCTTTCAGGTGGGATAGAGTTAATTCATTTTCTTCCTAATAGCTGGTATAGAGATGTGGGTTGGATACAGTATGAGAATAATGTTGATAGCAACAACTAAAAATATCGGTGTGTTATGTAGTGTTTATACGAAGTCAAGGACTTTTCTGCTTCTCATATCCTGCTGATGGAGAAGGCTGGAGTGGCACAAGAAGTTGGGAAGAGACAAAGCCATGACAGCTGTCCCAAATTGGCCAAAGAGATACTCCAAAACATATGACACCATGCTCAACCCAACTGCAGAGAAAGCTGGCCAGGGGCTACTGCTCACATTGGGTGGCAAGTGGTGAGCAACTACATTGTGCATCACTTGTTCTGCATATTTTAATTCTTTTTCTTCCTTCCCTGCCCCACTAAAAAGTCTGTGTCTCAACCCATGAATTTTCTCATTTTTATGATTCTCTTTCCCATCCCACTGGGGACAGAGGAGGTGGAGTGCACGAGCAGCTGTGCAGTGCTTAGTTGCTGGCTACGGTTAAACCACGACAGCAACTAACACATAATTAGATTACAAAGGTCTAAAAGCCATAATCAAAGTTTTTGTAGATACTATAAAATAATTTTCACATCACATGTCATTTTCATAAAAAACATCAGAACTAAACTAATATCACCTTGATGGCCAATAGTCCCAATGGCAATAATGTATCTTTTCATAATATGACAATGGTCCAACATAAATCTTTTGGGCTTAGGTCATAGAAGTGTACTGTAAAATGTCTCTTCCTCAGAAGGATTCACTCAACAGGCTAGTCATTTCTAATAAGTCAGCGCTGTGGAAAAGAAACAGTGCCAGAGTTTCCTGTTACAAAGCACATGTGCTCCAGCTATAAAAAAAGAATGAACTTCAAAAGAAAAAATGCTGCACTAGATATTAAAGATGTAAATGACAAATAAATAATCAAAGTATCTATGACAAAATTTCAAAACTTATGGCAAGTGCAGGAAGAAATAACTTCTCTGGTTTATGCAAAAAAAATAAACTTTAGTCTTCGTAGAAAGCTCCTCTGCCTCCATCTTGCAGTCTCTCTCTAGCATGTGTTATGTGCACATACAGACTTCATGCATTACATGTGTCTACACACACTGCAGATAGTTTTGATTTTTTTATCCCAAAAACTTGGTCTTGCTTCTAACTTACTGACCTTATAAATACTGGCACTACATGAGCTTACATTAGGCCAGTAGTTACTGAAGCTTGGCTGTAACAGCTACTCTAACTATGTAGCCACAAATACTGGCAGAGACAAACAAATGACTGCAACCCAAGAGTAAGATCTGAACATTTTATTTTCACTTAAAAATGAACTATATAGAAGAGTTATTACCATTCCTGGGGTTTATTTGTTTGGAGGATTTCGGCTTGTTTTTAGGTAATCTGTGGCCATGGGTGTTGCCTTTAGGAAGGATGTCAGCTGACCAAAGATACTGACAGAAAGAAAGAAAGTACCAACTTCAATAAAGAACCTCCTACCAAAAACTTTTCCTGCCAGGATGTTGTGAAACAAGCCAAATAGGCTTCTAAACCAGGAAATTAAAAACATTTCGCAAGTCATCCCCATTACCAGGTAGCATACATGCCTAGGAGCTACAGCTGCAATTTTTAAATTAATTTCAGCATCTGTATCATTAAAACTGTTGGGGGAAAAGAACCAGTAACAAAGATAAACAAAACACAACTTTCCCCCACCATACTACTTTTAAACCAGCAAGTTACAAAGGAGATGAAGATTTGAGAATGAACTTCAGCTATTTCGAATTGGTCTGGAGGTACAAAACAATTACAGGCATAATTTAATGCTGTAGATTCACATCTATTTTCAATGGCAGTAGCACTACCTGAAAACATTAACGCTTCTGCTCTGCCTCAGCTACTCACCACTACATTGTGCCAGCAATTTCTTTTCTTCCAGAACTGCTGGCTGAGATGTTTTTGCCCTTACTCTTTGAACTGTTTCACTGGAGAAGTGCAAAGTTAGCTTTAGTATTTTGAAACTTTGTGACTTTGACTGCAGTGGGTTTGGAAGCCAGCAGCTTAGACAGCAGATCCAAGGGGGCTCTAACCTTCAACAGAAAAGACAAAAAAATAGAAAGGAGCACCAGAAGCTAGGTTAAGGGCTATAATCTTTCTAGCTATGTCATTAACACCAGAAAAACATGCTTGTGGTCCTTTCAGAGATTTTGTAGTCCGCTTTCTTGCACCTTACTATAACATGGATGATGCTACTTAACTACAGATCTTCCAGCTCAGCTTATGTGGCAACCATCTGTCTCCCATGGACAAATTACATACTTTATGCTGAGGCCTCTTATTTTTCTGGAATGCAGCTCAATAGGTACAAAGTTAGAGATCACACCTCAGACATTCAAGATGAACTTCACAAAAGCCTTGGAAGTGGACTCTGAATGTAGCTTTCTAATCACAGCCCTCAGTACAAAGTCGTCAGTGCCCAGGTTGATGTATTTTTTAGTCACAGAACCTTTATCATGCAGCTTCCTTCTTAGGCAAGTCGCAGAGGTCAATTTCACACTGTTCTGTGGCCAAACTAAATCTAAAAAAACATGCAGTGCTTTTCTTAGCTACACAGAATTCTGTGCTTGCCAGTGTGACTTCTGATTATCAGCAGCCCTTAGGTCAGATTAACACCACTGCTAGGGACTTAACTGAAGAAGTATGCAGTGTCATTCTCAGTAAGAAAGAGACTAGTGTAGTCAATGTCTTATTTAATGTCACACAGCTTAGGCTCTCGGGTAACATACTCAGCTTTTCTTTACCAAGGCTTCCTCCAAACACTATGAAGACTGGGAAACTCAATCCCGTTTGTTACCTGCAAACGGTTTATCTGCGTTACAGAGTAACTACACAAAAAGTAATACAAACCTAGGCTGGTTCATCAAATACAACAACGCTGGGCCCAGACAGTGCAAAGCAGACCACTGCTGCCAGCACCTGCCTGGGAACAGAATGAAACCTAAAGTCTTTAAAAGTAATTATAGCTCTGCCTAAGCCAACATTCATGCTCTTGTCCCATTTTCTTGGAATAGAAATTCAGTGCAGTGGCACTTCAGTGAAATCAGCCTACTTGGTTAATTCAGGTATTACCTGTCCAGGGTTACTATCCTTGAAGTCACATTTTGTCCTTAACTCAAACCCTGCAACTCAGTGTGGCTTTATTATACCACCTGGAAGTCTGCACTGTACTGCTGCCTATCCCTACTGACCATACTATGACAAGATTTACATTCTATGATATTTGCTGAAATTCCTTGTCTATATCTGCTTATATTACCTGTAGCCAATAAGCACGTTCTCACTTCTTTACTGGGCTGTTCAAAACAGATGCACATGTGGCACTTGCATGCTACAACACATTAACTTAGCATAAAAGTGATCCTTCGCAAATAAAGTTTTTAATTATTTCTATGCAGAACTGCTGTTTTGGTTTTCTAAATTCAATAAAAGACCAAGTATTTTGAGTTAAATTTAGTTCGCTCCTTTTCAATCATCAATCTAACAAACAGCAGCCAGGTTTTTACTACAGAAATAGCACCTCAGATTTTGAAGAAAAAGAACCAAAGCTTATCTACTACTCTACTGGTATAAAACTGAAGAATTTTATTCATTAGCATGACACAATATGCCACTAGGAGTCAATTCTCCCTTCCTCTAAATTTAGGCATTTAAGACAACTTTTATTACCTTTTTCAAAGTCTGTTTACAAAAAGCTTCAGACACACTTTTGTGAGAATAGGGCAGCAATGAATCACCTATTTATATCATCAATGAATTGTTCCTAAACAGGTCTGAAAAACCAGAATAAGCATTCTGCATCAAGGTCTGCAAAACCACAATAAACCAATAAACCTTTATTTACATAATTGAGGGGTGATTTCTTGATTCACACAAAAATATGAGGAAGCCAGACACAAGGGTTGGCCTGGATGAGTGCTAAAAGTCCACTCAAATTAAGTGTGACTTGCACAGTATAAGAAGGGTTGTGCCTTTTTTCCAACATGTTACATCACTGCAAAATAAGTACAAACATTCAATCAACATAACACTAACAAAAAACCTCAAAACAAACCACATTTGAACCCTTCTTTCATTTTAGCAGCAGAACAATCAACACCACCTCTTTGGCACAAACCTGTCACTGACTTACAACCTATGCATTACTGAACTTCAGAGTAAAACAGATCGGACTGTTTCAGACCAACAGCCCAGGCTCCTGCCTGCCACTACTGAAATGTGGCAAACAACGCTTCCTGTCAAAGACACCAAAATGTGAAGTCAAGACTGAAAAACCTTAGCTTGATCATAATTCTGAAGATAGACACATGAAATAAAGCTATTTCAAAGACAGTCTTAAAAACACATAGTCCCAGCTTAAAAACAGTATTAAACCTTTCAGAAAGATACAACCCAAAATATGCAATCTCTATGACAGGTCTTTGTGGTGATGTTGGATTTTTTCCCATTACTGTGGTCTTACAGCATTGTTTTTATCCTTTTTTGAAAAAGGATTCAAAGAACATTGACTCTATACATGAGTTCAGAAGAAGGTGACAGAGTGTGACGAGTTCTCCATTATCATCAGATAAAGTTAATGACAGAAAACCAGCAGCCAAAACATTTTCATTGACCTGGAAAAAAAGACATCACCCTTTACCCTTGAAAAGGTGATTCAAAAGCTGAAGCTACAGGGGACCTTGTACAAGAAATGCAGAGATTTTCTGTAACTGATTAAAACAAGTAATTTAAGTAGTACTGCTGCTGTTAGTGCATTTAAGGAAATACAGACCTTGTAGGGAAGAAAGCCACATGCAGACAGTAAACTGATCTCAACATACAGTGGGCAAAACACTTCATGACTTTTACTGACACTGTACAGTCTTCAATGTGAGAACATAACTTCCCCAAAATCTGAGCCCGCAGACACTTTAGGTCGTGAAAAATTACATTTCCCTGCCCCCCATTTATTACCTGTGCTTTGTATTGTAACAGAAAGAAGCTATACTTGAAATTATATTTCCTCCCTAGTAAAAAATAACAGTAAGCAAAATTCAAATACATTTAAAGAAGAAAAAACATAACTTTATCCAATCTGTTCAGAAATTTCTGTTAAATCCCTGGCCACTTACAAATTAAAAACACAGTCGAAGTAAAAGCAATTACATATTCCCACAAATTTCCAAGTGGCAGAATTTGTTCTTACCTGTAATTTTAACCTTGTCAAGGTTCTAGTTCAGTGCTGAAAGAATTAGTTTACATTCCTGCTGCCAAGAAGCATGTAATAGAATGACTTGCAAAACCTTGAGATAACAGTACAGGACACAACATCTGCTTTATTTTGGTATTTCCTAGAAAGAAACAAAGGAAGTAGTTAGCTACTCCAGATGGTGTACAACAGATTTGTACATGAATTTTTTCATGAATACAACTTTTTCCTAAATAGAAGTGTTTGAACTAAAGCTGTGCCTGGACGTGCAAAGACCTTTCAGTAAACTCTCTAAACACCATGCTCAAGATCTACGCTAACAAAGAATCAGATTAATGTTTTTCTCTATTTCCCTCACCAACACTGACAAGCACTTAAAAAGTCATCAGCCTATTACCTGCCATTCAAGTCCCTAAATTCAGTAACAGAAGGAATAGCTTTTGCATGCCTGCTAGCATCACTGTGCTGTTTTAATTTTATTCACCTACTCAGATGACAAAGTACACTCCTTGAGTGTTTGACAAGACTTAAACCCACCATGTGCAGCATGTGTAATTTGTGAGCTCTTTATTCTGCTTCCCTAGATGTAAAAATCCACAAGAATTTAAAACAAAAGCAATAAGCTTCAATCGCAAAAGTATTTCAGATCCTCTGAAATAGGAATCATTACATTCCTTTAAAAATAGATCCCATAAAATTAACCAGAAATTCAGCTTAAAATGTAAAAGCAGCAAATAACTAACAATTCAGATATGTGGATCAACAACAGCATCTACCCATAGTTTTGAACAGCATACAAATGCCCCAAATCCTTCATGGATCAGGGTCTACATATTCAATCTTATAAACCACTGTATCTTACAGAAGTTGTCAGAAGAGCACACTGGTAGAAAGAACTACAGCAGGAAAAACTCTGGATAACAGCCAGCATTTTCCGGGGCAGGAGGGAAATACAAGCCTTATTGTGACACTGAAGATTTTAAACTGACAAAAGCACTCTGATGAGCTGAGTGATAAGGAGACCTACTACAGACCTTGACTTTAAGCCCACTGATGGAAGAATGGAGCTACGACAACATTTCATTATGGCCTGCCTCTTCCAAACACTCAACAGTGCTTTTCAACTACTAAAAAGTGTCATTAGCACAAAATTGCTCACAAGGACTACTTTGCCACCTTTTGAAGAATTGCAGGAGTTCACTAAGTTTTATGCCTGTAGCTCTACACTGCTGCAAGCCCTGTATTTTCCTCAGCATTCTCTCTTACACACCACAACAAGATGGATTGTTCAAGGAACCAAACTAATCCAGAAAAAGTCAATTATTTCCTGTCACTTGAGGTCTCCAAACCTGCTTAGGAAATGCCAGATCAGCCAAGTGCCAATGACAAAAATGCAGAACTGAGAGCTGCTGCCAATACATATTTGTTCCAAGTATTGTGTAACTACACCACTAAATCATTAACGAACTCTGAAAAAGTATCCTAAATCATTCTATTGGACTACAAGGCAAAAGCTCTCTCCAAAAGGTAAAAAAGTTTCAGCAATAAAGTTGTTTCCTGATAGGTGCCCGAGAGTAGACAGTTGTGCATCAGCTGTACATCAAGGAGCTTCAGGGAATAAAATGAAACACAGAGAGTGCAGATCCACAGTTGCGTAAAATAGCTTAACTGCATCTTCTTAAACACACGAGGTTTTAGGGCACAGACACAAAACACGTGGCCAGAACACAGCTTCCTCCACATGCTGTCTCCCACCTTCAGAGGACCCTCTCCCCCTAGCTAGGAGGGTTACAAGGTGCTTGTACCACGAAGTGCTCAGGAGCCTCAGTGCTTCTTATGTTGATCTTGTGGCCTTTAAAAGTGGCAAACTCACAAAAGCAGCCCTGGAACACGAGCATTATGCTTTTCAGAAGCAAGAGCCTTGAGCCCTCCCAGATTCTACTCTACAAAGGAGATGAGAGCATTCCTTAGACTGGGATGACTTTTAACCAGAAGGCAGCTTCCAGTAGGGAAGATTCAAAAATAGATATTTTGGGCTAAGAGCAGTTTACCTCAGAATATGATTGTATTTATACAAATTCTATGTACACTATTTCACTTCTCAGGAGTGAGAAATACAGTAGTGTCCCAAAACACAAAAGCACCTTAAGATAGAGCCTCCACCACTGAATAGGGCACAAAAAAGGGACACTACTTAATCTGCACAGCAGCGACTCTTACCTCTCCAAATAAGCTGCATGGGTTTTATCCCCTCAGTATGAAAAGACGTTTAGATTCATGATACAAGTTTGGGGCAACAAACCATTATATCCAACTCCTAATAATTTGAGTGCCAGAAATGCTCACAAGACACAAATGAAAATGTCTTGTCCGGATTGCTCATCATAAATTACATCACAAGAATAAAGCCGAATGCGTCCTATTAAAGGCTTAACAAAATTACACGATGTATTAAGCATTTTATTTGGGCTACTTAAGTCTTTGTGCTATGCAAATGTGTAATATTTTAGTAGGACTAAGTTAGTTCAGTAAACTTTTTTTGCTACTAAGACATCAGCACCCTACAGCAGGATAGTTTTTAATTGAGAAACACTTAAATATTCCTGGGCTAATAAAGCATTTGAATTTAACCATGTTTACAGTATTTTCTTCAGAAGGTAAGACCAAACAGACAAAGCCATTGTAAGTAATTCACTGCTAAAAAACAAAACTCAATATTCCAAAATAAGCACATTAAAAAAAAATTATGCAGTCCAGAGATATTTGAAGAGCTCTATCATGATATTTCACAGAGTGCAGGCATCAAATGCTGATTTTCTTGATGATTAAATACACAGTTGATAATGCTGGTAGCAAAGCAATAATGATCCTCAAGCTGAATCCTAATGTTCAAAACAAACAAAACCACTACAACATCCAGTCCTTTGCAAGTTTCCAGACTCTTGTCGGAGAGATACTAGAAAAACAATGTGTTTATTCTGCCTCATAACCAGCTAGACCTGGACTCTGACCTTCCATGGATAACCAAATCACTGCTGCTTTGAAACAAGCAAACAAACAAACCAACTCACTGACTGAACGCCAACAGAAAGAGCTATAGTCTGATGTGCCCTGATCCACCCTATGACAGCACAATACCACCACCGCCAATATTGTCCCCCAGAACTGTAAACTGGGTCACACACACATTAAAAGATTTTGCAGAAGTTAAAGATAGAAAAAAGGAGAAAGGAAAGAGCAGCAGTGTATGCCAAAGGTTAGCTAGTAACCTGCAACTCACCAAGTGCAGGTTTCCAACACACAGTAACCCTAACATAACATCCCTCTGTTGAAAGAGGCATTCATTGGGCTACCTGACCTTTTGGGGAAGGTGAGAGCACATACCAGGGCAATGCATTAGTGCTGCACATTCATGAGGTACCTGTATGCATTATTGTACCTATATGACAAAGCCAAAACTAAACCAGGAGTTATTTTCGGCTTGCTTACTTGATACAGTGTAAAACTTCCACCCTAAAGAGAAAGCTGTTCATCCATCGTAACAAAACGGTAATGAATTCTCTCTACATTTGCTACGTGGTTCTGCATTCTATACAGAACCAAGACTGAACAAAGTCTTGATTTGTGGGTTTGTGGGTGTTTTGGTGATTTTTTTCCCCCTTTTCAAACATGGAAGCTGCACTAAAACATTCATATTAAACAGTTAAAGTAAGGAGAACTAACTAAAGTTCAAAACTAAAAACTCTATGAAGCAATTTAGGTGCTTTATCCTTTTTGAAGCAGTTAATATAATATTATGGTTTCGAAAAAGCTGCAAAAGTATCCTTCTACTGTTTTTAAGAAGTAAACACAGAACTTCTTGAAAAGCTGAATACCTTGAAATAAATTTACTTGGGGTTCTGAAGTTTAGTCCAGCAAGTTGAAGTTTGCAGTTCAAATTTCTATAGCCAGTTAGTAATTTAAACTACTAAATGATGAATTTCCAAAAGGAGTACACCGGTAGACCTGTATTTCACACTCACCTTAAAGCTTGATAATACCATGGGCTTAGCATTCTAATTACGTCCATACTTTTAAACATCACCTCACAAATAATCGACAGCATCAGAAAGCTGCTTTTTGATACATCTTACAAAAGAAATTCTAAACTTTCTTCCTGCAGACCTGTCTCTAATACTTATTTGCACTTTTGTAATTCCTAAGTTCTCTGTGACTCACTTTCAGGTTAGCTTTAGATCAGTAAATTTGCATTACGGCTGTGTAGATATCTTGGCAGCAAGAGTAGCTTAAGCGATATTTGCTCTCAGCAGCCTGTTCCTGTTCCGTGCTCTGTGGCTGAGCAGACATACAGACAGCTACAAGTGAATGCCTGAAGCAGAGACTGCGCATCTGGCTGATGAGGAAATCAAACTTTGTTGAATTATACAAGCAGAAGATGAAGGAACACCAAAAGCCAGCCTTACTGGAATTCAGAATGCACGTACGCAATCTGCATTTGCCTACTGGGAGATCACTGGCAAGCACTTCTCTGTTCTTCTGTAACAGATCAGAGTTATGCTCAGCACAACTCAAGCAGAGAAACATGGAATCATCTCCATCAGTTATGCTGGGCAGCTTTGCAAATAGCCAGCTTTAGGAAGAGAGGAGGCTGAAGAGCACAGCCATCTAACATGCTTCAGCAAAAACACCCAAGTACAAAATTCATTTTCAGTTGTCTGATCTCTAGCTGAACTAGGGAGAAGGAACTACCTTCAAGAGTTAAAATGCATTCCATTTATATGGTAGTTTTCTTCAAAAACCCCTCAACTGAAACAACAAAGCACTGTAAACAGAGGACTTTTACTCTGAACAAACATGTTATGTTTAGTGGAGCTGCTAGGACTTTCTAGAGAAAAGCTTGCAGAAGTTTCTAACTAGCTGTTATCTTACCTTACATAATAGCTGTAAAATAAGTAAAGTTCTAGATACACACTATGCCTTCCACAGCAATCCAGCAGTCACAGATTGAGAAAGACATGTTTGTATTCTGTATGGGTTTGTGTTTTCCCTTGATGCAAAGGGCAGAGTCTACTAATCATTCATCTTCCTGATGGGGATTCAAAATTCCAATTGAGACACACACATGCATGGGCAACCTAAAGTCATGTTTACTATTACTGCAGTGCCTATCATTTGAGCACATTCTTACAGTGTTTCCCATGAGGCAAATTGAATACCACATTACTAGCTAGAATACCTGGGTAGCAATACCTAATGAGTCAGTTTGAAAATATCTGTCCCTTTGTTGGTTTTGTTAACATCTGGCTTTCAAACTGGTGTTTAAAAAAAATACAACCACAATGGGTACACTACTTAGATTTTGTAAATGTCCATCTGCACAAAACCAGCCTGAGCACTGGTCAGATGTTCTGAGATAGAATCCACCACACCTGTCACCTGATAATATTACAAGGCACATCTTTTCTTAAGTGCTCTGGGCCAAAAGAGCATGTCCCTAAACCACACCTCACTTCACAGTCTCATTCACTCTACCTACTATAGCACTATTAAAGAGCATCCAGAGTCTGTCACTCCTTTCCCTAGGAGAGCAAGGTGTTAGCAAACTATGGTATTACTCAAATTCAGAAGAAATCTTGAAAATAAAAACTTTCTCTTTTGATTATGCAATAGAAAAGGCTTAGCCCTTTATAGTTAAGCCTTTCAAAGATGGCGGCTTAAGCATAAAACCATTAAAACTCTTACAGAATTACTTGTCAGCAAAATCAGAGAAATCAACATGGTTCAGATCAGTTAATTCAATAGCAAGTACGTGCTTCTGGATAATAAAGAAACTCCATTGTTACAAACTTCATTGCACTGTAGGATAGAGAGGTAAGAAACCTGACATAATTGTATAATTTCATTACTAAGATAAGCAAAGGTGACTCAGCCACAGAATTTTAAGATGCTTTAGCTGTAGGTGATAGCCATAGTCTGACAGTTTTCAAAAGATTAATATCCTTCTGAGTGTCTCGTATTAAATGGTCACAAGGGGAAAGAACAGATTATCTGCAGATGGCTACCTTGACTAATTCCTCTCTGAACACTATTCAGTGATTTTTAAGCCAGAGTCCTCAAAAATTAGTATTTATCTGGGTAGAAAATCTCACCCTAGCTCCTACTGGCTACCAATGCACTTAGAACAGGTCAGCTTCTGCACCAAATCTTGCTACTATCGTTGAAGCCAGTTAGGAGTTTTCTATCCTCAATACCATGTTAAATTTCTGCTGCTCCTGCCCCCCCCCAAAAAAAAAGGTTTAAACCTGGTTTATATATGTCTTTTTGCACAGATCCTGTATTTAGAACAAATATCCCACAAAGGATTCTCAAAGGCACAACAGCAGCACATTTTGTCTATTGGGGAATTAAGCCATTAAAATACATGCATGCCAACTAATCCCATTTTTCCCTCTTTTACAAATATGATACACACAACCCTAAGTGTGACCATGAGTATATCCAAAATTTAGAAGGAATTTAAACTCCACAAAGTGGGGTTTAAAAGTAAGAAAAATAAGAAAAAATATCGAAATAACAGTACTTCAGTTACCACCAGGTACAAAAAATACAGCAAGAATTCACTAATGCTGGTGTGTTTGACAATGACAGAAATCAAGCTGTATCTAATTTAAGAGGGATAATAAGAATGGGTTTTTATTTCTTTAAATATGATACCAATGATCAGAGGAAGGACTTCTCCTCTCTCAAATAAGGTTCTTCATCACCTTCTAACAGTAAGTCTTCAGGTATAAAGGCACTAAAACTGAGCCACCACAGCAGATTAAAAAAAAAAAAAAAACTTGGCCACTGCTGATGTGCAGACAGTTACAGAAGGCATAAATTCTCCGCCACACTACTTAGACACTTGGATCTACTTGTGGCTTTTTTTAGCCATGTTACCACTTGCTAAATTTATATACATCAGGAGTTAAATTAAATGCAAAAAAGGTCATTCAACACCACAAAATCACCAGCACGTTCAAATTGGTAACATAACAAAACCAGCAGTACAAGCTGCCAAATATTAAGAGTTACGATGCTATAGGCATTTCAATGTTTACTGCAAAGCACGCAGCTTGAAAGGAGAGAATTCAAGCATCTGTTATGTCAACTCACGGCCCACACGCACAATCTTTCAAAAGAAGTAATTTAAGTAATACAGGAACTGAAGGCTCCAAATAGGAATTATTAAAATACACGGTTATTATTATATCTCAATTACAGTTTTAGAACATTTTTTCCCTGTTAAGATGCTTCTTCTAATTACTAGCAAAGTTACTTCAGTAACAGCACTGTATTACTATTAAGAGAATCAGCACTTAGAAATGTAAAAGCAATTAAAATTTTTTAACAGGGTCCATTTGTTTAGAAATTAATTTCCCTATTGCTAAGACAGCTTTATCACCTTCCTAAATCAAGCTGATTTGATTCATTTCAAATAAGGCATATCTCAAAGTATTTTTAAGGCAGTTATAAACAAATGCTGAAGAGAAGGAGCTGATCGTACACGACATATAATTATGTAGTCCCCTACTGTAACAGAATCAATATACCTGTAATCATACGATATTCAATCCATAGCACGGCATGGAAAGTCATGTTTCAGCTCAGAGATGACCTGTCAATACTATTTCAGAAAACACACTACTCTCCCCCCTGCTCTTTTACAGGATGCTCTACTTTTCCTTTAGGCTAGAGAAACTTTTTAAACAGAAGTCTAATTCAAAAAATTACAATCTCTAGGAAATGCAGAGTGAAGCAAAATTCCATTACCTTTTTTCTGGCAGCAGGCTCCAGTATTGTTGCCTGGGCACATGGAATCTTTTTCAGGTGTCTGCATTAAGGCTATCTGAACTGCTTCACTTGTCATCTAAACAGAGGAGTACTTGGCAAGAAGCAGCCACTTGGCAACTTGCAAGCTTAAAAACTCAAAGTTTTGTCCAATTCAGACTGCAACTTCAGTTCCACAATAAGTCACTTGGACTCACTTTTAATCAATAGCTCAAACTATCAATTTGCAATGTATATTTCAATGATGAAGTTTCAGATATCTCTATTCAGTAAATTAATTTTTTAATAAATTAAATTTAATTTTTAAATAATTTTTTTTCTGTTTTAATTTTGCCACTATACAAGTATCAGAATACATGTTGAACTATACCTGCAAAAATTCAAAGGGCAGTTTTGTCAGCAAAAATGTTAAAACTAACATACAAGAAGATCATGCCAATTTTCAAGAAATCAATATTAGAGAAGGTGCTTAAGGGCATTACAGGCAGTCAATGCAGTGATGATAGACTCGACAACCCAAAGGATTCCAGGAAAGTTAGCATGTTAATAATTCAACATTCACTTTATGCTACTCATCATTTCAGACATCAGCTGCAGGCAATTTTGGATAACAGAGATTAAGACACCATCTCCAGCTCCACCAAAGGTTACTACTGCTCCTGTACACTGCTGGCTCCAAGACATGCCCTTGCTGGACTGAACAGTGATGGGGACATCTTAGCACAAAAATACATTAATTGTAGCAAGGGGGCAAACACCCTACTCTGTCATCCCATTTATGAGACAACTTGTCAAGACATTTTAAAATTATTGCTATATTCCAAAGCTCACATTTACCACTTTACTACCATAAAGCTTAACCTGCTCGTATTCTATACTAGTGTAGCAAACTATCTGGATCAAACTAGGAATCCATGAAATAATCATGGCACACAAAGGAATACTCCTAAGTATTCAGGCATTTGCAGAATGACAACTGAAAGAATAAGATGAATTTAGCAGTTAAAAAAAAAAGCAGACAATTAGCTTGGGGATTACACAAATAATTCAGTAAAACCTACTACATAAAAAAGACCCCCAGTCACAAAAAACCAGAAATAGGTACGTGAATAGAAGACTGCTGATCCGAGCTTTCAAACAGATGCTGAATGCAGCACAATGAATGCCAATTTCAGTGGGTTTCCACCCCCCCCAAAAGTGAAGAGCTAACATTAGGCAACCAGCTGCCTATATTAAGTGCTACTTACACATCAGTCCCCAAAACATCTCCCACATCCTTCTGAGTGTCTCCAACTGCTCTTCTATGACTGGAGACCATGGCCTTGTATTCTCTCTTCTATGCAAATACCATCTCTGTAAAGGGATAGCTATGTGCTTCTCCATTCTTCATAGAGTGGTTTGGGTTGGAAACGACCTTAAAGATCACCTAGTTCCAACCTACCTGCCATGGGCAGGGACACCTCTTACTAGACCACGTTGCTCAAAGCCCCATCTAACCTGGCCTTGGACACTGCAAGGGATAGGACATGCACAATTTCTCCGGGCAACTGACTCCAGTGCCTCACCACCCCCACAGTAAGAACTTCTTCCTAATATCCAGTCTAAACCTACCATCTTGCAGTTTAAAGCCATTACCCTTTGTCCCATCACAGCACATGCTTGTCAAAAGTCCCTCTCCAGTTTTCTTGCAGGCCTCCTTTAGGTACTGGAAGGTTGCTGTAAGGTCTCCCCAGAGCCTTCTCTTCCCCAGCCCGAACAACCTCAACTCTACCAGCTTTTCCGCATAGGAGAGGTGCTACAGCCCTCTTACCAGCTTCACTGCCCCATATACATACGTACTCCACTCTTCCCTGGGAGCGGTGTGAGAACAACAAAACAAACATTATTAACATTTTGTTAAACTGTGCACAGAAGCTGCAGGCAATGGCATCACAGCTTAATGATGCTAATGGCTCCTACCACTTGATCATGTTCTAACTTGCAGAAAGGTGACAACTGTGCAGGTGCTCGAAGCTATGGCTTTATTAAAAGAAATGCAGCTACCATTTCCTCCAAAATGCAGGAAACCTGCCCTCTGAACCCAAATTATTTCCTGATATTTTGAAAGTGACTGAAATATTACTCAAGAGTGTGTTCACTCTGCATTCACAGAGAATTACAATAAGCTCAGCACGGGACCACAAAGTAAACAAGAAAGAGTTACTAAAATACTGCCAATTTAGTAAGACATTCTATATCATGCAACTTAGCGTATCAGTCTTATAATTAGAAACACCTATACTACCCAAAAGGCAGCTCTGCAGTAAACACTAGCTACAAGTAGCAACCTACTTTGCTATTTTAGTTAAGGAACACAGCCACAGCTATCTTATATACCTCTGATCATTAGTGCATTTCAACAAAAATATGCAGAAGTATTTAGTACTTAAAGAGTCATAACATTCTGCAGGAATAGTATAATACGCAAGCGAGGAACTCTGAAACAGTACCATTTTGCCAAGTCTCTTTCATGCTTTGTGTCATCTGATCAGGGACAATTTTGAAAGTCTTACCTCGAACACAGTACAAAAGTAAAATTTCTTCCAGATCTCTGTCTTTCTGATAAGGATTCACTTTAGAGACTCTTCCTTGTATATTAGGGGTGAATAAAGCAGAAGAGTCTGAAAGCAGTAAGATGGAAGAATTGACCATCTTCTCTCCTAGTTCAACATATATTCAATAAAATCTCTAACTCAACTACTTAATAATAACAGCTGAACTGAAACTAATGAACTCCATAGACCACTGGGAGAGGCCAAGGTAGTCAAGAGGCTCCTATTTGTCTATGGCAATGCAGCCAAACATCATGTGACTGCCTTTCACTTGTTAAAGATGTAAGTATGGAATGATCTAAGATACCAACCATTTGATGGCCACTACTTGCGAAAAAACTCCCACTTTCAATATGTACCACCTTTACAGATACCATGTAAGCACATCCATTTTCAAATCGGGAATATGTAAACCCACATGACAGAGAGAGCTTGCACACAAATGTGTACGTACGCATGTTTAAGTGCAGAGATAATGGAGAAGTCTGGCATACTAATGCAATTGTTTACAATAGTATACCTACATCCTGGGTGCAAAGGAAAAGAAAAACTAAAAGCTAAGATTGAAACTTATTTTAAAGCACAGAAACCATGACAAGGAAGCCTGCTACCGGCCACTACAGATTTCTTAAAAAATACAAGCAGAAATACACCTAAACTCTCCTGGTTACAAGAAGGAAACAAGGTTGCATTTCCCCCAAACCCACGAGAAGGGCTACCACAGATAAACCCATCATGCCTTCATAGACCTAAATATTATTTCTATAGCAAGAATCTGACTAAAGCATTGTCCTTTCTGGAGATAGTCTACATGTAGCATCTAAGATGATGGTTCGCTTCCCTCTTTGTCCAGGCTTGCGAAAAAAAAACTCATCTCAGAAAAACTGAGATTTAGTTTCGTTATCCAGCATATTGCTAACCCCTCCCTCCCCAGTAATTTCAAATGTTCTACAAATCACTTTGTTTTACATCAAGGTTTAGAATACCAAAGGCAAGTGAGGCAAGACATATTGATAACTATAATGTTCTAAAACTTCATCTTTGACACTGCAAGAGTATTTTTCCTTTCTTAGATTAAACATCTATTCAATGAATAAACATTCGCTTATTCCAAGCCTACTCAATAGGCAGATTCCAAGAATTCCTACTTAATATCAAAAGCAGTCAACAAGAGTAAGTGATTATGTTAAAGCTATTTTATTTAGTAAACAGTAGATCTTTGAGTAGCTCTGGTTGTAACTGCTGTCCAGACAGAGTATGAACCATTGGCCAGCTACCCTATAAAATGACTCCTCAACCAGTTTTCATTTGTCTTGTTATCCTCCCATTGAAACTGTAGATTGGAGTATGCTGTGGGACACCAAAACATCTTGCTATGGTCAAAATAAAAAAGAAAAAGATCACTGCTCTATCCTCAGCTGAAGACCTAGTCATTTGACAGAAGGCAGTCAGGTCAGTCAAGCATGACTGACCCCTGGTAAAGACTAGGCACACTGAAAACAGTTACCTTTTTCAAAAAAGTTTTTCTTGTTTTTCGACAGATTTATATAAACTATTTATTGATAGTGCTATTGATAGTGCTATCCAAAGAAAGCAGTATTTAATGTTTTCATTAAGTGAGACAGAAAGCTTTCTTTATTACATAACATAGCAAAGATGCCTGAAACAGTGAACAGGAACCATTTCTATGCTTCAACAATTTGCAGAATTCAAATGTTACAAAGCCTAAATACAAGAACTCTGTGCTTAAAAATAGCAGGTCTCAACCTGTGAAACACAGCCATCAAGTTTGAGTTTCTAGATAATTTTCAAGGTATCTAGCTACAAGACAGTAAATACCAGAGGTTATAAAAGGGAAAACTTGGTCTTCATTATTGTATCTAAAATCTACTCCAGAAACAGGTGGCTGAGAAAGGGGAGAGAAAGAAGTAGAAAAGAACAGCAAATGACCAAGAAAACTCAAACATGTTTCATTAAGGACACTACAAAGAATTTCTAGAATTCAGATTGCTTCCATCTTTTCAGATAGCTTGAATTTCTCCCCAGCCATATTGCAAGAGGCCTACAAAACCGAACAAATACAGAAACTCCTGGACACAGAATCAGCCGGTGCCGGACAAACAACTGCAAACTCTATTCTTTACTAGTGATGACATTACTCATGTTTCACCCAAAATAGTTCAGTCCCCTTGCAGTTCATCAAAACTTGGGCTTGAAACAGGGAGTGGGTAAGATATTTTAACAGCACATTAAGCAAGGACCAACACCACAGTGGATGAGCTGAGGCAGTCCTCCTATCCCCTAAGGAAATTTGCTAAATGTGACAAAAAGCACAGAAAAACAGCTTGACTAGCTCAGGAACTTTCTGACAAACTCCTTACCATGACCTTTGCTATGCAAAGTTTTGGTTTCTGTTGTATTCTCGTACCTACAGATATTCTTGTCAGCAAGTGCTGGTATTTAATTAAACCGGAATGCCTACTATGAAGGGAGTCATATAAACATCTGTAGCAGGCTATGCGTTCAGGGAAAATCCAAAAGAGGGGATGGACCTTTTTAATTTAGTTATAATAGATGCTTTAATGTCAACATTTAATTGCATGCTCTTTTACTTTAGGACTGCAACATGGCTGGTGACATTGCGAACACTGTCACAGCTTTGTGACTTCTCTATGGTCTTCTCTTCATCAGCAGTAACATTCCAAGTAAATACAGAACTTCCATTCACAAGATAGGTCATCGGATATCCAAACCACCAGTGTCAAGAACCAATGTTAATAACGACACAAGAACCTCGTTTGAAACACCTCAGTGTGCAGTCTTACAGGAAGTTAGGCTAAGCTGAACTGGTAACTGCTGTAAGTCCACCTCCTGGCATGGGCAGCTTCTACCCCAACTTTGACATCAGTAGTTGCTCTCATATCCTCACGCAGCAAGCTGATTCAAGAGGCTAAACTAAGAGAAAATTAATCCCAGCAATATGTACCCAACATATGCACATTACCCGACTCTTACCACAAGATGAGACACAGTCAAGTATCAGCACGAGAAGGATCCTGCACACGGTCAGAAGCAAAAAACTGCAGAAATACAACAGCATTAACATACTTAGGTAATTATACAAGAACCTCTTCCTTAATGAAAGTCAGGATTATGAGTGGGTTCCAGAAGCAAATGCCTGAATGCGTGCAGAGGCCTAGCAAAAAATCTCTTTCCTGTACTGTATCAACACCGAAAAGTGGTGAAAAACCAAACTATTCTAAGGTCCTTTAACTAGAAAGAGGAATACCAGATAATCACCAACTAGGCAGCATGCAGCAGAAATATGTTAGAGGGAATGAACTCCCCATAATGAGAGACAAAACCAAAGCTGTATTATGTACAGCAAACGACTTAGCTTCCAAGAAGATGCTATACCCATTGTTTTTAAACAGCTGCAAAAAGTAACAGCAGTGCACGGCTGACAAGGAAGCTGATGAAGGTAGTGCCCAGCACTCTCATCAAGGTAGCATAAGATGTAATGACTAGAAACCAACACAGAAGAAACTAAGCTTCAACCGAATTACATGCTAGCTACATGAACTCTCCCATCTATAGCATTTTGAAGGCACTACCCTTTGGCAACTGAACCTATCAAGCTTTATTGCTTTTTTCACTCTTAATGTAAGAATTAATCTGGGTCACATCAGCTCACCCTAACTTTCCTTCTCTG
The DNA here is from genome assembly GCA_013398015.1 of Oreocharis arfaki. NCBI lineage: Eukaryota > Metazoa > Chordata > Aves > Passeriformes > Paramythiidae > Oreocharis > Oreocharis arfaki. The sequence goes on from VZRR01000318.1 coordinate 1,742,269, forward strand.
AACAAGGCAGTTCAGTCAAAGTACATCCTTTCAGGCATCGAAGGACCTTTGAAGAAACTTTGCTTCTTCAGCAACAGTGATGCAAATCTACCAATGCCATCACACCTTAAATCCATAATGCACTAAGTTTTCCACTATCTGCAGGAGTTTTTACACAATCCAGGGTGAAAAAACCCAACAACTTGCACAGTTCAGGAAAAAGCACTAGACTAAATCTTCTCTCATTCCCACCAGTCCTTCTCAAGAGTGGATTCAACAGGAGAAAATTAGCCCAAAGAAACCAAAAATAAACAAAAATAAGGTCAGAGAATGAAGACTAACAGCAAGAAGCTCCTCCCTACCTCACCCAGCAATGTCAGTGGTCAATTTTTACTGTTTGGGTTTTACTCAAGCCAGTATCAAGAAGAGCCAGGATACCTCTGAAAGGCAAGCAGAGGTAGTGGCAGGCAGCAGAACTTGGTAATAAAAGGCAGTGCAGTGGATGTACTGATAAAAATCTTTGACATGATGAACAGACAAATGAACAAAAAACAGATCTCCATGATGAGAGCAAGAAGGAATACTCCCTCACGAATACTGTGCTCTACCTACTCAAGTATTCTCTGGATTAGCTGAAGTTATCAGTGAATTTATATAATAAGTTTTTTAGAAAGCACTGTAGTTTTCCTCCTTACTAACATTACTTTTCATGTCCTCTCCTGACTTATTTCAGTTTCTCTCTTGAAGTAACAGTATCAGACTTTGATTCAGGGAAAGGAGAGGACAAACACTAACTGGAAAAAATCAACTTCTGACATTGGAACAAAATGAACTGTGCAGAAGAAAGTTTGCTCACAGGTAGGCCTGGTTCACCACTTCTTATTGTACTAGTGGTAGCTTAAGATGCCAACTACTAAAAAGAAGAGAAATAGAAGGAAAGGATAATGGAGTTTCCAATACTGTGTTCTAGGACCATTACCTGACTTTAGAAAGGTTTTAAGCACAAATCTGACAACTCATGACAGATCTAAGCTGTCACACGTGCTTTGTATGCAAGAGCTTGTTTTAATCAGTGCTTCAATAAAGGAGCAAACAAGAGCTTTGGAGGAAGGGACAACGGGGAGAGACCTATTAAAAAGTTTTCCACATTAGCTTCCTATTCTTTGTGAAACTTGACAAGATAATCAGGTTTTAAGTCTGGACAAACCTTAAGACACCTCCCCAAAAAATCAGTTACTTCAGCCATGGCATTGCTACCCCAAGTTTTTGTTTATACAAAACACATCCAAATCTGCTAAGCCTGAACAAATCGAAACAGTGAAAAAAGATCACTTCCAGCAGTAACTGAGCCATACATTCCTTCTGTACAGATTCAGAAACACAGAAAACTTCAGACTGAAAATAGCATGGCTGTTAAATACATCTGCGCATATATGGTATTTTTCAAGGAATTTTTTTCCAAATATGAATTAATAAAGTACAACTGCAGAGTACCTTCCAGAGTGACATTTTTCTAACCATGTTAAATTCTGTTTCCTGCCATTGATAACAGTAGCACACAAGCTAATTTCAAGAATCCTGAACTATACCGGAATTTTATTTCCTCCCCTCTAACTCCAGAACTACAGCACCATTTCCACTTCACGTTAAAAAATCATGAGAAACTGTTTCAACTGTTTGTAACCTTATCCCCTTCCCTCCAAAAGCCAGATAGGCTAAGTCGAGAGCATTCCTTTTTTTCTTTAAATTAAGATAATACTGTAACAACAGTCAAAATCACAAAATAATCTGTTTTGCTTAACAACGGCTACTATATCAAGTTCATTAAATACTTTAGTTCTCTGGCCTAGAATTACTTTGTTTGGTGCATTCTAGTTAAGAAATCAAGATATCATACTATTGGATTTAATGCCACAAACTAGATATCGAGCTCCAACAGCTCCATTACTTTCACATTCAAACATTGTAAGAAGACATATAATAGTATAGGCATAGCATAAGTCAAACCAAAGGCCAAACAAAAGTAAAATAAATTTATTGTTTACTATGATATAAAAGTAAGATACCAAACACCATTGTCACCATAGCAGAATCCTAACTATCCTTTCCTTCCCCACCACACACAAGAATAATTATTATTTCAATTTTAAAACACAGGAAAATGTTAAATTATCACTTCTACTGCTTATGGAAAAACAGATGAGCTCTCAAGGCCTGCCTGCAGACGAGACTGCACAGCTATTTGACTCTAGCAAACACTGTGAAACATCTCTTTCCAATGTAATCATCCACAGAAGTGGTATGCTTGTCTTTTCCTTGATCCCACAAATTACTTGTAAGAGACGGATGCATTGAACTGCTTCCACTTTCTTTACACTGCAAGAGATGCACAGAATCTAAAAGAGGGCTAGTTGGAAAACCTCATACAAAGCAAACAGTTCCTATTATTAATGCATTTTTTTAAAATAACTGCTTATGAACTGGAGTTTATCTTTTGAACGGCAGTTTGCATTGCGGTGCACTTACAGAGGATTTACAGAACAGGTTTCAAACTCCCCTCTTCCTCCCAGCTCTTGCTATTGTTTTCACAACACTGTTTTCATCTTGTTTATGTATAAAACCTCTATTATTTGAAGTATTGTGCACAACCTTCTACTTGTTTAGATAAGTACTCCTCAGAGTAACATAATCAGACACAACCTAGACTTTGGATGAGTCCAATAAATTCATCCACCAGCGTAAGCAATCAGCAAAGAAAAGAGCAGGAAAGACATTATCTCAGAGAAAAGGAAAAGTGAAACAAAAAAGGCTCTTGCTGTAATATGTCTCCTAGAAAAGTGATAAAGGCACAGAAAACATGACAAGCTAGTAAATGGATAAACAACGCATCTGAGGAGTCCATTTGATACATGTATAGGCAGTAGTCCCACAATTACTGAATAACACTCATTGAGTGTAAATCCCACCTGTAATTAGACATTGTTAATAACCTCCTCAGAGGCGTCACTTCAGCTCCTACTGACAACACCCAAAGTGAGGCATTTGTGAGCCTTAACAGCCTGCACTGTGCACTGGGGCTCTCTTGAGCTAGATGGAGCTGCTTTACTTTCCAAGATGAGGGACTAAACACTGCCTGGGGGAGTAAATGGACTACCACTGCTAGGTCTGGAGTCAAGTTTTACAACAGCAGAAATAAAAAAAGAACTTAATGTTTGCTTTGAACATGCACACTAAAAACCACTTTTTAGTGAAAAGTCAGCTATAAACAATTTTATCAAATGCTCCACAGAGAACCAAGCTTAATGTCAGTCACCAGAAACCAGCGCCTGCAACTAGTACCATATCTAAAGTGAGGTCTTGTGCACAAGCTGGTATGCAGAGTACCTTTTGACCAGGATAAGATTTTCCTGTCAGGAACTAGAACAAATAGTACAGACATATTTTATTACTATACTAGGGAAAGAGAGCAGGAGAAGAAAGGACGCAGAAAAAACCCTGAATAACATCTATGCTACATTCACCTTTCATACCTCTACAGAAGCTCTCTGAAGGCCGTGCTTAGAGTATAGACCCACTCCAAACAGAAGCAAAAGGAACAATTTCTTTAGCTTTATACACTGAAGACAGAACTCTCAAAACAGCCCGCAGTACACCACACAGTTTCAGTACAGTACTTCTCATCTGAAAAGTTTCAAATCACATAACAGTTTCAGCAGTTTTTCAAGGTCACAAGAGGAATCACAAACACAAGTCCCTGCCCCCTCCACTTGCTAATCCACCACCCTCTAAATCCAGTCTAGCTGTACCCCAGAGACTTATGCAACATCAAAACCCTCATCCACTTCTCTCCTAGAATCATGGTCCAAAACTACTATGTGTAGCACCATACATACATCTGCAATATACAAAGGCAACTTTACACCTGCTGATATTTAACAAGCATGTTGAATACTCTGAAGAACAGTATCTATCTTATAAAGAAGATATTTTTAGCATCTCTTAAGAAGAATTAAGAAGAATAATTTCATCTCTTAAAGAAATTGTGTTCCTCTGTCATGAGGAACACAATTTTCTTTTTCTAGACAAGTTGTTTGAAGTGTTGAGGGGGATATACTTTTAACTCTTCTGGAAAAAACTTCTGGAAACTCTTCTGGAAAAAATGTTAAACAGTGGTAATTTTTTTTAAAAAACAAACAAACACACACACACAAACAGTAAAACAAGAAATAATATTAGTGGAAAATTAACCAAGTTACAGTGTGTGTTGTCTGTGTCCCCACAGTTTCACTGAAACACAACCCAAAAGTTTACACAAGGGTAAATATTTCACAAATAATCAGATCCTATGAGTTTTGTGGAAATAAACAGTCAAGTCAAAGAGACACATCCAAACTAGTGCCCCTTGAGGACAAGTGCAGCAGAAGTTCAGCTGTGTTACCAAAACCATCATCCCATACAGGATAGCAGGACAGACAGTGCCCCAAACACATGAGAATATTTACAGTACCCTATACCCAGAAAAACCCAACCACAAGACACAAAGCCACAGGAAGTCAGGCTTCATAACTTGCTGCTCACATGGCTAGTTTCATTCTTGATTAACTGAAGTAAAACCATGAAGAACTACTTTCCAGAATTTATTGTAGTTTTAACACCAGTCATTTTCACACAAAATTTCAAGACTAGGGACAATAATTTGGGAATAGATATTCAGTTACCAGTCAAGATAAACACGCAATCCTTAGTCGGAGAGCAGCAGGACAACTTCTGCAGGCCTGGAACACTTCGGAGGCAGCAGAGGGTAGAACCCACTCCCCCTGCACAGCTTAGCACCCTCTGCAGTGCTCTAATGTGCCTTTTAGGGACACAGTGGGTACAGCTGTATTGGCACTTCTGTTTGAATTAGGAGCACGCTTCTGAAGTAAATGGCACTCACTTCCTGTATTTTAGTTCACATCTCATAGAGGTTTCTGAACACGTGATCTGAACATCTCCAAGATTAACCTACACCAAAACTCTGGGAAAGCCTGGAACATAGTCAGTCCATGGAACCAGACTACAATTAGTCTAAAATAAACCCCATGAAGTACACACACCGGGGACACCGAGTCTACCTAACTTACAGCTTCACTCTACAACCTTCTCCAATTGCAGCATACTGCTTGCTAACATAAGTATAATCAATGTGGAAGATACTGTCCATTCATTTATGAGAGCCTCAAGCAGCAGGAAGTAAACCCACAGACTTAAGCTGCCAACACACACCTCAAAAGCCCTAGAAAGGAGGGCTGCACAGGGCATTCCTTTTCCTGGAGTAATGATAGCATCACTGCATCACCACTCATCCACTTTTGTTTCTACCTCTTTACCGGTTAGGAGTTTCAAAAGCTAGTGGGATACTTCTGGAAAAGTTTTCAGAATAAAAAAAATAACCTACCCAAGATCTACATACTTCATGCATCACCTACACTTCCTGTTTTATAAAACTTTTCAAATAACATGGAAAACACAACTCAATCAATGGCTCCACTGGACGTGGTGCTAGGAAAAGAAGAGCAGCATGTGCTCAATAATGCTTTTTAGAACTTGTACATCAGCTTAACCAACAAAGCCACCCAGAACAGAGGTGTTTCTTTCTTTTTGAATAAGCTGACCAACATAATACTCATTGTTTCACTTGAACGAAAACATCAGATCTTCACAAATAGTTCCATCATTGAGATGTTCTCTCCCATCACCAATTTTTCTTTTTCTATAAAAAATTTCAAATAGAAGATCATGAGTTTCAAACATATACTTGCCTTTAGCAGGACCAACATGCTGGTGAGAACAGAACAAAGCAGTACTGCATGAATAACTTGCAATAAAGTGCTACCTCCTCTGCTCAACAAATCATTATCATCTTACTTTATTACCTCCATGTTAAAAATAATTAATTCATTTGCTAACAATGCAGAGCCATGTTTGCTCTACATTCAGTAAAGGTCAAGATCCTATACTGGGGTGCAGACACAAAAGCAGGATTACTGAAGATGACATTTTCTGTTAACACACTAATCCCATGAAAACAGCAAAGAACAAATTACATCTTCCTTTGTGATTTAACTGGAAGTTTGTGGTTATTGACATACTCACTAAAGAGCCATCTTAAACTCTCCAGTAGCCCAGTCTGAAACATCCTTAAGCGATGTTTTTTTGATCTCTTTCATGTTAACTCTTGTGAAAACAGACTTAAGCACCTAGTTGTACTATTTGTTTGAAAGAAAACTCAATGAAAAAAGTTATTTCCCATCAAAGATGAAGAGAACCTATGCCAGGAGATAGTAATGTAGTGACATCATAAAATGACACACTGAAGTAATGTTAATGAGAAACTAATGGTGCATGGCAAAAAAAAGAGTTTTGGATAACAATTTTCATAGCAGAACAAAAATGCCTGGGCTGAATAATTTCCTTCAAAATTATGAAAAAGGCTGCTGTCTGCTGAGATACAGCGTTTTCCCTTCTGTCATCATTCTCTACATTAAAACATCTTTGTGCTTTCTCTCCCAACACAGGGTTTTCCAAGAGCCAGAAGACTAATTTAACCTACACTTATTGGCAACCCTTATGTTTCAACATGCCAATAATGTCTCAAGAAACTGAGATGAGGTGAACTGCTCATCTCAAGAAACTAGAGATGAACTACCCCAGCTCAGTAATTTCTTACCGTCTCATGAAGATTTTCAGACCAGTTTTCTCCTGGAGTGACACTCATTAATTCTTCAGAATTTTTATTTGACTTTATCACATGATACAAATATAAATCTGTACCACGCTTAAGCAAATTATAAGAAGTTTGAATAAAGTTTCCCATACTAGACATCTATCTAAGGCTGAAAGACATCATCCAAACAGCTAAGAAGTTTGCAAAGTTGTCTGTTAGGTAAAAGCAGTACTGATAATCTTTTTGGAAACTCCGCATCCTTGTTCTTACATTAGGGATCTTCTTTCAATTTCTCCTTTCTGGGCTTCTCTAGTCAGATGTCATTCTATCTGGGTGGCTTTTTTTTTTTTTAATTAAGAATCTGCAATTACTGGTCCAGATTTTGACATTAAATTCCCTGAACATTTTATGTATACCTGATACGCTGTAGGTCGGGGCTAAACCAGACTCCTCTAAGTTGCATAAAACATTTACGTTGCATTCACACTGCTAACAGACAGTGAGAAGGAAGAAGTCACAATTCACACCTGATTTCACTGTAAGCCAAATCTTGAAGGCCATCAAGCATAAATTGAAGCACAGAATTCAAAAAGTAATACACAGGGAAGGAATTGAGGCAGCAAAAATTTTGATTTCAACAGTTTTCCAAAGAATTCACCACTGCTCTTCTCCAATTTACTGAGAAGACCAATATTCAGATGGAATCACTTGAATTGCTAAAAGGCCGAAGAGCTGAAGAATGCTTCTTTTTAACAGGGGAGTGAAGTGCAGCACTGAATTCAGAGAGATCAGTGGACAAGTGACAAGAACTAAAAAAACAAAACCCAAACAAAATAGGGCATATTTGATTAAGGTAGTGGGCAGAAAGAATCAATACTTGGGAGAAAAAAAAAAAGCCAACTGTTGACACAAAGATATGCACAGCCTGTTACAGTAATCACTCTCCACAATCCAAACATGGAGTCTAGAGTTTGGATTCTTTCACCAAGGCTTTCTCATTCACTTGGAAGAGACTGTGCTTGTAAAAACCAATGGTTAACTAGTTATCTTCCAGTGCTGACTGGAAAAGAACAACCATTTCCCACTTCCTAAGCTACAGCAGTAGACCTATATGGCAGATTTAAGCATTCCTACCGGACTGATGATGCAAGGCCCTACCAAATGATCTATTTTCATTTTTAGTGTTTTTCTGAAAAGAAACCCAAAAAAACCAAGACCAGACCAAACAACAGAAACCACACTGACAAGCCAAGCCCATCCCCGCCCCGCTGACCACTACGACAGCACTCAGCAAGGTGTGCTGCAGTTTGCTCCATTTAAGGACATTCAACACCCACTGAACATTTTTCTGTGCACATCCCCATCCCTTGCTGCAGTCTAATTAAACCCTTCTCCAAAGAGTAAGATGAATACTTCATATACACAGATTTTCACATCCACTACTAAGAGTAGATTTTAGTGCCTTTCCCTTTTGCAATATGGAAGCAACACATTCATGTAAGAAATACTCACTACTGTCCACCGGACTCCTGACAGCAGTAGTTTTTGACAATGAGCACGTGAAACGATTGTTCAACACACAGATTTCACAAGCCTTAATTTCAGTTGTGATAGGCTTTTATTTCTTGAGACAAGTTTACTAAGTCAGAAGCGCACATTAGCGATTATCACTGGAAAAGTTTAAAAGAGCAAAGCAACCAGAGACAAGAAGAGAACTGGATTGTCCAGGGTAACTACAAGACTACCCATTTCTTTCTGTCATTCCTTACCTCACTAACTGATCACCTCATGGCTACCACTAGAAAAGAAAAATGGGTTCTCAGCACGCTCTATGCAACCCTCTTCATACTACATTAATTACATTTCCCTCATCCCAATGTTGTGTGCTTTAATTAAATCACTACCCTATGTAACAGCCTCCTCCAAATATGTGCAGAACAACAGATGAGGGGCTATGCAAATAAATAGAACATAGTATCTCAAACTTGCAGAACATGGGATACACACATGTAATTACTGCTCATTTCCAACTGATCCAAGCAGGTTTCCATTCTAAATGAATCGTCTCTTCACAGAGACCCTCTGACCCTCAAATGCTGATGCACTAACCCTCTCTCAAACACAAATACACGTCCAGTACAGAAGATTTCATATCCTCTGGATACATGCACTCACATAATAAATACATATAATAGATGTACTGGAGCCCCTGAGCCCACACACACACAGGAGCTTGTCTTCACCACATTAAGCGCTTTTTGTTAGCTGCTGACCTGTCAACACCATTATGAGTGCTTGTTTCAGTAAAAGTTTACTCTTGAAGTTAATGGTCAATTTATCCAGCGAAGCAAACAGAACAAAATAAACAAAAAAAAGCACTTTACCAGAAACCCCTTGACTATCCTGTAACCTCCTTTAATCCAGTTATATTACTAACAGTTATAAATTGCCTCACCTTTATCCATCTTTTTCATTAGGTGCCATAACTAGAAAACACTTCTCTCCATACTATGAGCAGCAAAGAATCCCCACAGCCTCCAACATGTACAGGACCCTGGAGCCAGTTCATCATCCCTCCCCCACGCCATTTCAACTTTTCATAGCCTCAGCCAAAAACGCCTGCCTCCTGTCTCTATACAAAGACTAACTAACTCAGCAATACGAAAACTCCAGTCTCCCTTTTGCACAAATACCATTCCCCTGATACACACGTGTATACATAGCCTAACATAATCTTCACCCAGTATACAAATTCATCCTTCCCCCCGGTTTTCAACCATACCCAAGCATCCACCCAAGCCCCCTCACTTTCTTATAGTCCATAGTCATCCTTGAAATTTACCTACAAGAAGATAGCATTTGAGGACAGAAATTAGTAGACAGACTAGTCGACAGAAATTTAGACTGCCTGATACCTGTCAAAAACACACATAACTACAGTTCTACAGCTCCCCAGGACACGCACAGACTTTTCTCCAAGCAGCACTATCATGATCCCAACACGTGGCATTTGCTACATGTTTTCCCATTTGTATTCCATGGACCAAACAACACATATCCAGCCTTCCTATCTCATTACAGGTGGAATATCAACTCACAGTCCCGCTCAAGTTCCCAGGACACAGACCACGTTGCTTGCTGGGCCCGGCCATCTCCGCACACCAGACAGAGAGCCCACTGAGCTGGTGACAGCCAGGCATCTCTCTCAGCTCCCAGTGTGAGCAGCAGACAAACCAAAGCACAGCAGCAGGAACACGCATGACTTGCTGTCCACATACCAGCTCATATTACACACGAAGGTCTCGCACATTAAGTCAAATCACACCGGCCACCACACAAAACAAGTTCAGAACCTTGCAGCAACCTGTTACCACTGTGCCTGTAACTCGTACACAGGCTTCCCTACCACCCAAAGCCTCTCTCCTCCACAGCCTTTAGATGCCTGCCAGCTTACCACCTTACTTCTCACAACACAGAGAAGCCTGTTTACCTATCACTCCTAAATTCACAGGCCTTCCTATACCACTACTCCCAAATACATGTGGTTTCACCCACCACCTGCATCCCCACGGTATAAACACATCCCTCAACCTAACGCAGCACACAAAACCAGACAAGTACAGATTTTTCTAGCTGCCTCCAACTCATCAAAATTATTCCCTCCTTCCGAGGGAGGTAGTATTGTAAATTACAGTAAAAGTATATCTATTGGGTTCGCAGAGCCAGCAAGCTCCAAACTACGAGCAAGAACTACCTTCAACTCCTTTCTCCTGAAGACTCTCGGGCACTGCCCATCTGCCTGTGACTTCATTCCCAGCTCGTCACAAGCACTCAGGCCTCACGGCAGCTTCCCGCGACAGCGGGGCCGTGACCGCCGCTCGCCACCTTCCACCACCCCCAGAACCCGTCGGCAACACGGGCCCCGGCCCGATACTCCACAGGGCCCGGCCAATGCACGTGCGCGGGCCCGGCCCGCCGGCCGTCCCCCGGCTCGGCTCCGGCCGCAGCCGCCGGCACACGCCAGACACCTCCGGAGCCTTCTCCGGTGCCACCCACGCGGGGCCCGGCCTGCCGGCTCTCCAGCCCCACGGCCGTGCGGGGCCTGGGCTGTGTAAGCGCGGCCCCGGCCCTCTCTTCTCCCCCGGCGGGAGGAAGGCGGCGGCCAGGCCTCGCGGCACCCGCTCGCTCCCCAGGGGCGCACCCACCGCACGCCGTGTTCGCGGCCCCCCCGGCGCCGCAGCCCTGGCCTCGGGCCGCCCGCTCAGCCCCTTCCCCCGCTCTGCGCCGGCCGCTGTCTCTACCTGTGTGCCCCGCGTCCCC
>VZRR01000318.1:1753881-1829435 GCA_013398015.1 Oreocharis arfaki
GGCCGGCAGAGCGCGGCCCGGCCCGCGCGCCGAGCCCCTCCGCACGGCGATTGGTCGCGGGGCGGGCGAGAGACGCGCGACCTCCCCCGTGCCCCACGGGGGGCAGTGGGGAGTACCCGTATGTGCGCGCGATTACATCACCGCCAGCCAATCAGAGCGCGGGGCGGCGGGGCCTCGCGCCCCCGGCGGGAGCCGCTGAGCCTCGTACGCCCCGGGAGGCGGGAGGCAGGAAGGGGGAGGCGAGTGCTGAGGTTGCCGCCGTCGCCGGTCCAGTGTGCCGGGGCTGCTGGTGTTATCGTACCAAAGAGCGAGGCCTGTGGTGTCTCGGTCCTCTGGGTTCTCGTCTGCCCGTGGGGCTCGAGCGCCGTGTCCTGGCTCAGGGGACGGAGGGTCCGCGGCCCCGCTCGGGTGCCCGAGGGAGGCGTCTCGGGGCCGGCCTTGGTACCCCACCGAGCCCTGCTGACACCGGGACCGCCTGAAGAGTAGAATCACTGAATCACGGACTCGATTAGGTTGGAAAAGACGCCTGAGTTTGAGTTCAACCCGTGACCGAACACCATCGTGTATCTAGGCCATGCCACTGGGTGCCACATCCAGGCTTTCCTCAAACGCCTCCAGGGATGGTGACTCCATCCATTTAGCACCTCCCTGGACAGCCCATTTCAATACCTAATCTCCCTTTCTGTGAACAAATTCTTCCTGGTGTCCATCCTAAACTTCCCCTGGCACAGCATAGCGTAATTTCCTCTCGTCCTGTCACTACTTGCCTGGGAGAAGAGGCCGAGCCGCACAACCTCGTTTCGGTGCTTGTAGAGGGTGATAAGGTCACCCCAAAATCTCCTCTTAGCCCTGGGTCAGGGCAGGTGGGAAGCGCAGGAATGGGCAGCTGCTCCGGCTGCAGCGGCAGCCTCGCCGCGGGAGGCCGTAATGAACACCCTGCTTGGGCTCGCCTGCCCTTCAGCTTCTTTCTTACCCCAAACCAAAACTGTTTATTCAGGAAAGAACATGAAAATCTGTCTGATCCCACGTAATCTCGTGCTATTCCCGCCTTTCTCACTCAATGGCTGGCTGAAGCCAGCTGCCGTTCACCTCGCTGGAGGTACCAATTCCCACACCATGGTCCGCTGATGCCCTTGTCTCTTTCCTTACACTGAGCTATTTCCTCCCCACGCACTGGATACATCAGCATGAATGAACACCCGTCACACGCAGGACTTGAGACCACGGCTATACAGTTTGTATAGCATTTTATTTATTCATCTGTTCATCTTCTGGGGTGTTTTCAAAAGGAACTGACCCTGAAAAAGATGGGAGCTTTTCTGTCTGGAGTTGAAATCCTCTCCCAGTCTTCCACATATGCACATGATGGGATTATTTTTCCAGGGCCTCCAGAGTTACATCCACAGTACAGAAAATACTGTGCAGCTTTTACCTTTAAGGTCATCAGCACCACCACTCACATCAGAAAATCCTTGCACAGAGCTCTGAGGGTGCTTTTTTGGTCAGGTGACTGATGCAGCTGCAGCTCTAAGAGCTGAAGCTTTGCCTTCTGTGGATTCAAATGCATCCACTCCACACCGAGAAGATGGGATAGTTCACTCCTGTGTGACAGTGCTGCTTCCCATAGCTCCCTACCAGCTGATAGAGCTGAATGAGAATGAAACCTAGATTGCCTCAGCACAGGCACTCGTGAGCCAGTTCAGAAAGAGCCAGAATGCTGAGACTGCGGTTACCCTTCTGTCATAGAAAACTTGTTCACAGACAAGCTAATTTGAGTGCCCAGACCCAGCTGCCAATCAACCTAGTTAACTTTGCAGTGTCCACATGATCTGGGACTCAAGATACTTTTATATAGCTAGGAATCTTTTTTCTTCTTTTTTTTTTCTTTTCCTTTCCTCAGGCTTATATCTCATAGTCATTTAAATATAATTCATGTATTATTAAAGCAATGACAAATCTGGCTAAAAATTGCTGTATCTTTGGGTTGATGAATGCAAAATTTATTTAGCCTAGATATTTCTTGGATTTTTGAAACTGTTTTTATTTCAAGAGGTTCACCAGGAACTTTTTGAGAGCTTGACACTCTTTAAAGTAATGGTATATCCTGTACAGATTTCAGCAGGTATGGAACTGGGCTGTAATTTTATGAGGTCCCTGTTGCACCCTCTACTTTGCTTCTTGGCCACATGCCAGAGAGATACCCTAGGTAGCATTAGATAATTTTGCTCAGTATGAACATTGTGTACTCAGCTACTACTGACTCTTCCATCTAATTCACTGTAGCAGCCACTCTTTCTGCAACGACAACTAAAACAAAAATGTACAGAAATACTGCAAGAAATCACAAATTAATCTTTCAGTTGTCACTCAAGCCTTCTGACCCTGCCTTTCTCCTTGCTTCTAGGTTTTACAGGGCTTCTGATCCCCTTCATTTCACCTGTAGCTCTAACTGCATATATCATTTTATAACAAATTTAGGAAAAATAAAATACTTCCTTTCCATATCATCTCACCAGCTGTACAACCTTACAGAATGGACTTTCCAAAGTAATAAATATTACCCTACAGTTTCTCTAAAGTAATAAGTGATATCCCCTACTGCTTTTCAAACATGACCTGCTTAAATGTTAGAGATTAACTGAAAACCTATATTGTGCACATAAGTCCTGAACCCAGCGTAAACAACACATTCCTAATCAGTAGAAAATGTGCGTATCTGGCTGGTTTCTGTGGGCTAAAACTCAACGCTGGCGTTGCTCAAGACGTGTGTGTGGCAAGAAGCGAGCAGCAGTGACAGGCAGCAGGGGCAGGCGGTGAAGTAATAAGTAGGTGAAATAATGGTTTGTATGTGGCAATGTGGAGTTAATGGCTAATCCAGGGATTTTGTGCCATTTCATGGCTGGCCCCAGTTAAGCTTCGTTTAAGATTACCAAGGCAGGATATTTGTGGGAATACAGGTATGTTGGATCGACAGCGACGTGTGCATGCCTGAAAGAGTCGGCATTTTTTAATACACGCAATGTCCATTTTATTCTTAGTGGTGATGAAAGTAACTATGAACTACAGAAATGGTAATAAATGGGAAATAGTATGGGATAAAGGTAATTTGCAAACAGCTTTGATACTGCACTAAAGAAGAATGAAGGTGAGTCCTTATACAGAGTTTTTTAAATTCCCGATTTTTAATTTTCTATTGTTACTGGTGAGGAGATTCATCCTTTTAGCAGTAGCTGTCAACAGATCTCAGTAATTAAATTTGTTTAACGGTCAAATTAATGAGCTTTAAACCAGGTCCTGCCAAAAATCAGTACCTTTGGGAAGCTACTTGATCTGTCAGTGTTTTCATGTAATTTTCTCAAATTTTACCTCTGTTTTTTAAAAGTTGGCTGTTTGTCTGAAGCATGCATACATCTAGTGTTTTAGTAGGCCTTCATACTGGTTTGACAAATGGTGAATGCTCTGGTTTCACAAGAAGGCGTTCTCAGACACTGACAATATTCATGGTACATGGATACTTTTTTATCTGCAAAGCAAACAAACTCTTTCATTTTCAGCTGAGTAACTCCCCATGGAAACTAATTCACTAAACAACAGTAGTCAGTTCTTCACCACTTCCCTGTGTACCCCTTCTAGATTACACCATCTGTGAAGAAAGGAAGGAAATCACCACAGATAATAAGGTCATCTTCACATTAAGAAATGAACGGAAAAAATTTTGAAAGATTCATGTACTATTTCGCCTTGGTTTTGCTCAACAAGAGGAAGATTAAATGTTAATACAGCAATGGGGAATAGGAAGAATTTAGGATGGGTAGCAAAGGAAAAAGGACAGATACAAAGGCAAAAAAGTAATGTTACTGTGTCAAAATGAAATAACTGAAAAGAGGATATACTATTTCCAGCATTTAGGGGAAAAGGAAGAATTTTAGAAAACAGTTCAGGACACCCACCTTGTTCTAAAAGAAAACTCAGTTACTAACCAGAACACATGGATTAGAGGGAATTTGTGGTTGAGCAAATACAGAAGTAAAAATAAAAGTGTGTAGTAATATTCTATGTTAAGGAAGCGATGTTCCGCAAATAAAAGGCAAGTAATAAAACAACTCAAAATTTAGTTCCAATATGTTTTTGGAAAACATGGTTGCAGATTTTACTGAGAGAAGAGGGCCCTGAGATTATTACAGACCCTAGGTGGAAGGTTTGGATGTAGTCAGAAAACTCCACACTGTTGAAGAGATGGTACTGCTTGGTTCAAAGAAATAGTAAGTGAGATTTCAAATTCTCATTTAATAATTTGGGAAATACATGCTACTCATAGTTGGGGCCCGGTATTCTGGACTGGGGTAGTAAATTAAATCCTCCTCCAAACTGTCACCCAGCCTGTAAAAAGTAACGCTTTTGGATGGTTCAGGAATATGCCTTTTAAGGCCTGAGGGTAAATAACAACACTGGAGCAGGTGATCACAACTTGTGTGATGAAACGTAGGGGTGAAAGAAAATAGAACATTCTCAACTTCAGGAAGGGAAGGTGTGATAAGTGAAGGGACCTGGCAACAAAATCATCTTGTATAATGAAAGCTTGGACGTGAAAGAAGCCTCCGGTACCTTGAAACCAAATGTCTGGGATCCTGTATCTCACAGAAGGCAAAATGGTTTCGAGGTAGAGACTTCAAGACATAAATGGAAAATGGCATCAAGAGAGGGGTAAGAATTATAAGCAGAAAGCATGAAACAGAAAAAAGATCTGGTTCGGGAAGGATCTCAAACATCAATAAGTGTGAGAATGAAGGGAGAATTTATCTGGAAAATTAGGCTGATTTATGGTATATGGCACCTGAAAAAACAGCAAGACATTATCCAGCTGTGACATAATATTGTAAGAAGGAAGTGATGTTGCTTTCCATTGAGGAAGAAGTGGCATTTAGAAGTAGTCTACATCTGCTTCTAAAACTACATGCATCTTTCTGTCTCAATTTTCAGTAAAGATGGTGATCTTGAACATGGGGTTAGAGGGCAGGATGGCTAATAGCTAGCAGGGAAAGGAAATTGCTAGTATTACATATAAGATGAAAGTAAAACAAAATCTACAGCTTCTGGGCAGAAAGAACAAATAATGCCCATTCCAGAAGTCAGAAATCACTTGTCTGGTAGTCAGCTTTTCAAAGTAAGTATATCAGGAAATGAGAAAGTGTAATGTTTGTTTACTAAAGGTGGGCCTTACCAGTTTAACCTAAGATCCTCCTTTGATAATATCATTCAACTTCTAGGTAAAGGAGGAGATGACAAGAATTAACAGAGCAGTACCAGAGACTAATGGAGGTGATGTATTATCCACAGAGGATAAAGCAAAATCTAATGATCAGAAATAAGGTGTCTGAGTAAAGGTTGTTCTCTTTTCTTCCTAACATCACGACCTCCCACACGCCCCCAGTGCCCAGGATAAATATTGGGCTTAAACCTATTAGATATTTTCCTTAATACACTGATACAAGAAAGTGGTGGGGAATAAATTTGTAAACGACCCAGTGCTTAGGGGTACCAACAGTAAGGAAAGCTAGGAAACCACATACATTTAAACTGATGGAGAAATAGCAATGCAGTTAACCTCGAGAGTATAAATGCAAGACCTTAGTATGAGAAATTTCCTCTAGCTGCTGGGAGCTCATCACTTCAAAAAGATGACAAAGAAGGACAGAATACTGTAGTTTATCACAGCACAATATGAAATGTCATTCAGCTTCAGCATTAGAATGACAAATACAGTCTTAAGCGTGGCTGGGCAACAGGTTAAGTGCCTTCATACAGGCACTTAATTGGCAGTGTGGAAGTACTTATTCGGAGATGCACACAGGCAGTCATGAGCTGGCTTTGAGATGTAACAAACTGAAGGGGTTGATGTGCCATGATTATATCTGTTGCCTTCATTTCAGCTTTGTTCATGTTGTTAAATTGGGTAGGGACAGACAGCCACAAGCTGTCAAGCCAGTTTGTAATTAAGCCATGACTTAGCATGGCTTAATAAGTTACTACACCACAGACAAGCTGTAATAGCTGCCTGTGTGTGTGCTCCCAGCTCACCCAGCTGCCGGAGGAAAACGTGTTCATTTAGGCTGTGATAGGCTGCCATAGCATCCTTGCTGGTAAGGAATAATTTGCCTGGGTAACCCAGTAACTTTTGAGCATGTGTTCACACTTTTCCTCTCTGCCACCGGGAAGCTCAGAACTCAAGGCAGTATTGTAGGTAGCACGGGACACAGATCAGAAGTGTTAGTTTTGTTAACTTCTTGCTGAGATGTCTCCTGTTCCAGTCTAAAATATTGCTAAACATTTTGCTTTGATGTTAGAATACCACTTTTTGTTTAGACTACTCTCATCCACGATCCCCAAGGTGTCTTCATCTTTATTACTGCTCTGGTTTGTTCCTCACTGACTATCTGGACTTTAGATTGTCTTTTCTATGTTTGACTGAAGTATTTCAAGAGAGCTTAGTATGTTGTAAGATAGTCCAAAAGCTTATGCATGTCAACTGTAAAATATTTATGTTCTTGTCATCTTTTAAGCTTATGTTATTGAAGAAGTCAATCAAGTTTGCCTAACAAGCTTGCTTTTAAACTCCATAAAATAGATGACTTCTGGTAACAACATCCTCTTAATTTTCAAACATCTTTCAAATGCTGCATAGACACAATGTTTTATAGCTGAGACCATTCTACTGGAAATTTAAAAGTAAGTATGAGAGTAAATAAGCCTGAAGAGTTTATCATTGAAATATGCAGCTATTAACTGAGATCTCTTACTGTCAATGCAATTCCATTGCTACTTTTTGCTGCCCACTTATACTTCTTTTGTAACCATAGTCTCTAATAGTAATCTAATGATAAGTTAACAGCTTCGTATTTAATCTTTGTGATATTTTCCTAATTCATTTGGAATTATCGTTACTGTTAATTCACTCTTTTACCCCTCCTTGCTGTAACAACGAGAAGTAATTACCTGCGAGAGTGGCAAAGGTTGCTTCATAAAATCACTGACATTTTAGAAATACCTTCCCACATAAAATCAGTAGCACTTTAAAAATACCTTCCCACATTTCCATTCACTGTCATCTCTCTTTATCCCCATTGCTGAGGAAGAGTAACAGCTTGAGGACCCCAGTGAGAGCAGGGGCTTGTAGCACACACAGTTCTCATGGGTAAGTGAAGCTGCCTGGAATGGGGCAACACATCGGGCAGAAGCAATCTGATCTATGTGAGTGGTCTGTATTATTCAAGGATGTTTTTGGTGAGGGCATTCTATTAAGATCAGAGGAGCTGTTAAACTGGAATAAATGTGACTCACCATCCTTCTGAGGGGAAAAACACCAGCAACCAAACTGGGCATCATGAAGGGGGGCCCTAATACACATTTGAAACATTAACAATGAACAAAGGGCCCGAGAAGCTTTTTTTTTTTTTTTTTTTTAAGACTAAGAGGGGAAAAATGTCTTCTGACAAGCTTCATGCATGCCCAGTAGGTCACTGAACCTTTTCCTAAAGAGCTGAACTGCAGCAGGGGCTGTTGAGTAATTTGTAGATGAATGCAACTGATGAATATCAGTTTAAGTAGAAAGGAAAAGTGGCAAGAAATCAATCAAACTACAAAAATTAAGCTTGTGGCAAGGGAAGGGCCTTTCCTCTTAAATCTCATAATGCCCAAGCAGTGCTGTTGGTATCTATGCCGGTGGTGCACAACCCCAGAAGCGGCCCAGCAGGCCAGAGCTGCAGATGGGACTGTTGTGAACTTGCTATTGGAAACACTTGGTGGTGACTCAGCTGACGAGTTGCCAACAGCCAACCCTTCCAGTAAGACCAACAGGCTGCACACCAGCTTGGGAGGTAAAGATAACGAGCACGGTTGACTGGAAGGATAACACTGACTCCAAATGGAGCCCCTCATGCAAGAAAAAAAAACGAGTTAATTATTCCTTTTCTGCAATTTTTGTAGGGTAGTTTGATGGGTGCTGTCCCTGACCATCAAAGCTGCCCATGTCAGACACTGTCACATCACAGCTATTTCAGTTTTAAGCTCTGAGCAAAGAGCTTTGCCTTCTGCGTGCAAAATCCAGGTACATCCCCTGTGCTGTCTTGCAGTATCCACAGCTCAAAAATTGACGCTTTTAATTTCAAAACATGTAAGCATATAATGAATCTTCACAAAGAAAAGCAAAACAATGTAGGCCAGGTTCCATGTTGTTGCTTATTACCCTTTTTTTTTCAATTAATGGTGTTTGGGGTTTTTTTCCAACTATATACCAACAAAACAACTGTTTTAAGGTTTTAAAAGTATTGTCAAATCCTTTGCCTAGTTATTAAATCCCTCCTAAAAGAGAAAATGTGTGTATTTCTTGCTAGCATATCTGCATGAACGTAATTCATGACAAGGGTAATAATTCATATAAGCTATTCTGGATTCTAGAAATTATATTAGTGTCTGGACAGGAAAAAAACCCAACACTCAGATGCATTCTCACCATGGTGACCTACGAAAGAACTGTCACAACAGAAGCTGCTGTTGCCACTACAATTTCCAGAGCTCCTGCTGTTCGTGTTGCTGCCGAAGAGAAAATCCACTGCCCTTCGCTGCACTTAAAGCTCAGTAAGATCAGATTGCAGCTTAAAGATAATGTTCACACTTTACTGTACATCAGTATCAAAGAGAAAATGAGATGATCAAAATATGCCAACCATAATAACAGTGTCAACATGAAGTGTGCTGTATATTTCCTTTGAGGTACTGAGCACTCTGACTCCCTCCTGTTACAGCAAAGACAAACCAGCATCACGATCACAGCCTTTGGGGTCAGTGCTGCTCAAACCACAGGGCCACCAGTCTTGGTAGTAATACAAGCCAGGTAAGAAGGAGAGGATTGATTCCCTTCAAAGGAAAAATAAAATCTCATGGTGTTTTTGAAACACAAAAATAAATCAGTAGTCACAGTTATCTGAGAGAAAATATAAAATAAGAACAGTCTTGTTGTCTCTCTGCACAATGAATGTTGCAAACGCTGTTTCCACGCTCCACCAAAGGACTGTCAGTTAAAATATGCATGTTGGGAATGTCTTTTTTGCTGACTATGGAACTAGTAAGTCAGCAAAGTGTGTGAAGTACACCTTTTTAACAGGCTACCTATCACCCAACAAAATAAGTGTATTTCAAATTATTGGACAATATTTTCTGATTTCAAAGGTAATCAAAAGCTAGTGACAAAGGGACATCAGATTTTAAATGTGAATGTTCCACTTTGCAGAAATGAGCAGTTTCATGAATTTTGTACTCTGCACTACAAAAATGAAACAAAACCAACAAAGCCTTGATTATAGGACTTGACATTTTAAAAGCAGTGTTTCTGAAAGTGAAAGGGCCCCCAGAAGACCTCTGATTAGCCCGCTCATGATCAAGAAACTCTGGAATAAATAACTCTGCAACTGCCGGGATATCTATAATTAACTATGGCTAAGGGAATTAGAGTTGGAAGTTACTGTGATAGTTGCAAAGCTTCTGATATGATAAAGTGGAGAAGTAAGAGGAATGAAATTATTCGAGAAAATGCTCCAGACCCTAAACTGATCATCATTATTAGTGGCATCTCATGTCTGAACCTTATGGATAAAGCAATCCATTATTCACAAGCTGTGAGGTTAGGGTCTGATGCACAGTTGATAGTTTTATTATATGTAATTTATGAGATCTTAAAAAGGAATGAAAAAAAAGTTCATAAAAGAAGTTACACTGTCTGGGAAATGGAGACCCAAATCAAGTTATAATTCAACTGACTTTCTAAGCAGGAAGGTAAATCTAAGTTTGGAAATCAGTGTGTCAAAGGATATCAGAGATTACACGATTTGAGGCAAGAGAAAACAGATTTCATTTGCATTCACCTAAACTGCTCTGACTGGCCAAACTACCATACCATATATTAGAATTGCCTCTAAATTGGAGGGAGCAAGGGAAGGCAGATGGTCCAAAGAAATGTTTTGAGGTTTAGCCTCTCTTGCAGTTGGGAAGTCCCTCATGCTTTGGGCGGAGGCAGGCAAAAACCCAGCTGAGAAATGGATCCTGAATTGTCCTTGTGCTGGCTCCTTGATTCCTGGAGGCAAGTTGTGAGTGTCTGCCAGAACAAGGTATGCATTAAAATTGGATTTTCTTGTTTCTATGCTTTTTGTTTTTGTGGTTTTTTCCATGTTTTAAACCTTTGCTTTACTAGGATAAGTTTTTCCCCTTATTTAGCTTTACTTTTTTGTAACAGTGATTCCAAGTAAGAGTGGCAGGCACAAGGAGTGCTATTTCTAAAGAAGCATCATGTCCAAATACATGACTTGGCACACAAACCTTTAGGATACCCATAACCAGGGAGAAATTTGAAAAATCAAGGCATTTCTTAACGAATAGCAAGAGTCAGTGTTACACTACAGGAGAAGTCCTTCTAGTAGGGCGTTTATTGAACACATGAGATGGCACAATTGCAGGTGCTCAACTGAGATTAAATCTTTTGGAGGTTACACAGTGCTCTAGCTCTGCTGTGGATGCAACAAATCACAGGGAAGGAGGGGTGAGGCGGAAGAACAGGTGGAACTCGAAGACAGTCAAGTGAGAGTGCCACAGGGAACCGCAGAGCATATGACTGCCAGGAGAAGTGGAGTGGGTATCTTATATCTCTAAAAAGATTCAAGAAATGTAACTATTACAGTCCATTTCAAAAGGGTGTAAGAACAGCAAAATTCTGAAAGCTGGAAAAGAAAGAATAACAACATAATAACTGGAGAGCACTACTGCACAAAGCTCTGACATGGTAATAAGGTCAGCTTTTTCATAAAGTGTTCGAAATAAAAATAATTAAGAGAGGCTCCACAGCTGAAGCATAATAAGCACAGAGGTAAGTACATAGTGGATGCTGCCAAACACACTGCTGGCACTGCCACATCACAGTATGGTTCTTAAAACTGGATGCTAGCAGTGAATAAGCTACAGAGGTACAGAAAACCTCAGTGCCAGTTTATCCAGCTAGAGAGGGACCTTTGGGTACAGGCTTTGCAATCATGTATGTTTACCTAAGGTAGGCCAGTATTAGCTTAAACACCATAAACTGCTTATTTACATTGTTACAGGGGGCTTGGGTTTTTTCACTCCTTGAAAAAAATGTTGCTTTTTTCAATTACCAGCACACCATTTTCACATCGTCATTTCATTTTTTGCAAATCGGGAGTAAAAGAAAGGAAGATACAGTATTTGTAGAGACATCAAATAGAGCTGGGGCATCCAGTGGCTATGACCTCTAGGTTTATTTATTTAGTCTGTGGCTCTGTGGAATAGGCTGTAGGCAAGATGACTTGCTCTGGTTCTAGCGATAGACTATTTCTCACACCATTGTTTCTAGAGGCCCTTTCCCTCTCAGCCATAAAATGCAGGAAGGACCAGAGCCCCTCGAGAAAGAGGGCTTTTAGAAATGAGCTACTGTCAAAACAATTAATCCAGTAATCACTCTTCTCCTCATAGGTCTGTAGCACTGCTTGGAAAGCAGGAGAGCAGCAGTGAGCTGTCTGAATTACTTGGCAATACTAATCTACTTTTATCTGCTGTATTTCTTGAGCACTCATCTCTTCAGCGTGGGAAACTTGCTACAAGCAACCTGTTGGATATATTCAGTAATTATGGCACTTTCAGGAAATTGCTGTGTCCTGCAGCAAAGGATGGAGTGCAGTATATGGGCCTCTCCTTTCTTTAGAGAAAGTTGTAGCATGTCAAAAGTGGGCAGCTCTGCTACAGAGCATCCCTCTCACAGGAGTTCAGCAGAGCTGTCTCCTTAGTGCTTGTTTCATAGAAATTGTGGATGGTCTCACACCAAATGAGACTGTGAGTGGCAGTGCGACAGCAAGAGAAGGAATGTTAATGAGCAGAACATGTGGGGGCTCAGGGAGAAGCACATATTTCAACTTCTATTCACACCTTGTCATACAGCTGTGTGGTTTTCCTTGTATCATGCTCCATTACATACAGAATCTTAATGATCACTGAAGGTTGAAGTAACAAAAAGAAGTAGTTATATTTTATTTTCAAACATGTTTAACTCGAAGGACAAACCCAACAACTTCTGAATTCTAGTGACAGAGTTACAAGAAAGCCCTGTGTGAACAATGATGTGGGCAGGAAGGTGTGACTAAAGACTTAAAGTCTGGGGGTTTTGTTCCCGAAAAGAAAAACAAAGGACTGTATACTGAAAGTACAAGGAAGTCAGCGAAGCAGAAACCACTAGGGGTGAAGTGTCCACTCATCCAGCACTTTCAGATTTAGAGGACAGGGCAATTTAGAAAATCCCAGAGATGAGAAGACAGAATCATGGACGAATTCTTGCAGATTAGGAATCATGCCTCACTGACTGCAGGAGCAAGAGAAGTAAAACACACAGCCCCAAAACACTGTCAAAGCTGACATACTTTTGAGAAGTGACATAAAATCCCACAGAAAGAAGGAAGAGTATGCAGCTTGGGGGCATCAACTGTTCTTTCAGAATATTGGAAAGATGGAGAAAAGTCTAGAGACCTCGATCTGAAGCATTTGATCTTTAGTGGGAGCGGGGGGGGAAAGGATACATACATCTTGTTTTCTGTTGCTTGAACATTCATTAGTCATTTGTCAGAAGAGTTTAAAAAGGAAATCATGCAGAAGTAGTCCAGGAAAAATATTTTTTTCTCTCCCTTAGCCTGTGTGGTGGGTAAAAAATCCTGGAGTCGGGATGAGACTATCATAAATCCTGATTTAACAAAACATATGAGTCTTCATCAAAGAGTACAAGATTGAAGAGAAGCTTTTATTTGGTTCCAAGAGAGAATCTCACTAGGGTAGTTTTCTCCTCAGTCACTACAGCTTATACTGTAACAACAGGAATTACTTTTCAGGCTGCTACACCACAGCAGATTTTGACCAGAACTTGGAGAGAGACAAATAATTGGACTGATCATGTTCCCATTAAAATTTTCCATATAATTTCTATTTATTTCAGAAAAAGTAAAATCACTCTGAAGACATCTGTGGTAGCATTTAAAGAATTGCTTTCACACCTAGTTTTATACCATTTAATTCTGTTGACTGCAGTGGGCCAATAGATGGTTTTCAGTCTTAAAAATAAAAACAGAATCAAGTCAATTTGCCTTTTTTTTTTGTTAATTATTCATTGCCTAGACCTAGGGACTTACCATATTTGAGGCCCACAAGCCCTGCTGCTAAAGCCATAGCGGAGAGGCAGTGATTATGTATCAGGCCTTTAGGTCCGTAGCATCAGTAGATTATCAATGCTTCTACCTCCAGTGCTTTCAGACAGACCTTCATCTTTGGAAAGCACAGTTGCACTTATCCACATTATTTTCAAAACTGATTTCAAAGGATTCTGCAAAACGTAATCTGAACAAACATTTAATAAGACACAAAAACAAATTAAGGCAACTATTGAAGAAGCATATCTGTCTCTGTAGTTAAAGCCTACTAAATTAAATTTTAAAGAATTCACTCAGACTGGAAATCATATCACTGTGTGTGGGCACAGAAGAAGGCTCAGTAAATTCTGGCTCGGTGGGTGAGTCAGCATGAGTCATCAGCAGACATACCATCCTATGGTTATATGAATCCACAAGGTACATTTAGAAACATGTCACAGTAACAAAATAATGCCATCCTCCTGCTTTTTGTCTAGATGACAACAATGACAGCCCCGACTTTCCTAAAATATTGTAGGAGTTCTCAGCTCAACATGTGGGGTTAGAAAAAAAATTCCTCTCTTTTGCTATTCCCATTAAGCAAAGCTAACACAAACATTATAAGCTGGTAGGAAAGCCTCAGGTTATAAATAAAATCATTTAGGTAGTTGCATTGCACTGACAAACAACTGAGCAACATCTGCTTATCAGGTGGATTTCTCATTACTTGGTTGAAACATGAGGAGTTTTTTCTTGCTCTTCCAATTTTAATTTTTTCCATCACTCAGAATCTTAAGTGGGTAATAAGATGCTATGACAAATGAAGTTATGTAGCTGACATCACCATCTGTGTAATAAAGAAAATTGTGTCAATTTTGTTCTGAAGGCGTTTTTAATTGTGGCATCTTACTGAAAGGCTCTGAGTGCAAACTAGATGAGCATTTGTGATACTGAAACTGTTGCTGTTCTCTTCTATTTTTCTTAATTTCCAGGGAAAAGTTAAATTGTATACTCTGTATTTCATCTTCCTCTGAAAGAGATTTCATTTTCTTCCAGCCTGTCATTTTGTATAGGATTTGTAATTACCCAAAAATACCCCAACTTGTACAGCAATACAGGAAAAGCACATTTCACTCCTTCTCGTATTAATTTTTGGAGCTTTAATATATAGATTTCTTTAATTTTGCTAAAGGTTAAGGAAATTTCACCAGTCATATGTCTGCACTTAAGATGTAGTGGATGGACTAGGATTGCTCATGGGCCTATCTATACACAGCTATTTGGCTGCCCGACCACCTCACAGCCCAGTCTGGAAATCCAGTCCACTGCCACGATTAGTCATCCACTTGGATCCCACTTATTGCAGTGATGCCACACAGATGCAACCAGATTCACATCAGCTAATCTGGTTACAAAACAGAGGCCCTGGTTCTATCAGATATGTTAAAATCTGTGTAAATAGAAATGGCTTAACCTCTTAGTTTAGGCTACAAACTCTTGTTTCCCACTCTCCCAACAGCATGATAAATGCATTCTGAATTTGTTCTTTCATTATTCTTAAGTGAAGGATGTTTCCTGGATTTATTCCTGGTACTTTTTGGTTCATTAACTAACTCCTTTCCAGGGTTATAGTAATCTCTATACCATATACTTAGTATTTCAGGCAATTAGTGCTGCTCTTCATTTGCTATTGCTATGTCCTAGTAGACCTAGTAAAAACTTGGGGTTTTTTTATTTCTGTGAATTATGTATTAACTCCTATACACTGCATAAAGAAGGGTACACTTGGCAGTGCTGCTGACTCTGCCTGTTTTTATGAGGCTTTAGCCATAGCTGGAAATTTTCTACTGGCTTGGGCCCTGCTGAATGGAGGAGTGAACATTCATGTCATTAGAACAGGTAACCTTTAGGCACACCTTGCAAAAGAACACAGGCCCCTTGCAAGTTTTGCAAGAAGCTCTGAGGACAGAGTGCTTTTTTGAGTGTCAAAGACAACATAATGCTGGACTTGGCCTTCCAGGCTTTAAGTTCAACCACAACGACAAACTTAAAGTCACATTTACCAAACATCGGTGCTGTTTACTCACTGGGCAGGCGGGGTTGCCAAATCCCCAGACACAGCCCAAAGATTTCAGCACTTAGCCCAGGCTGTAAATGAGATCAGTTAGCAACACATCTGTTAATAACGTCTAGCATGTCGCAAAAAAAGCACACAAAGAAAATTTTTCTTCAAGCATGGTCACTCAATAATACTATTCAGTAATAGCTTTACTACACATATTTTACTCAAAATCAAATCTTGCAGGACATTACTGCTTTTTGACTGTAAACAGGGGAGAGTGGAAAACATTTTCTCCCATAAAACTCATTATTGTACCTATATATATATACGTATATATAAAAATAGTGCATATATATGTATATGCAATATACCTTTATGCCCATGTATATATGTATGCTTTTAGAATATACTGTCAGCATGTAGTCTTTCCAGAGAGAGTCAATATTCTATATGCTTCGTATATTTCAAGCTGTATTTTATACAAAAATGTAAAGTAGTGTCTATTTTAGTAAACTCGTTATCAGATGTTGCTGGAAGCAACACTCAGTCTTCTGATAGATTGCTCTTTCTTCAGTTTTCCTTACAGTTAAAGTGGGTTGATGAACACTAGATTAAATTATCAAAAATGAGGCAAAATCCTCATTTCCTTATGCTTTCTATCTGCTATTAACATTTTCAGTAATTTTGGGGGAGTTTATTTCCTAACTTGCTATGAGTAGGAGAAATCCACTTTGGTAACCATACAACAGTTTCAGAACAAAGGAATTTTCTAAGATTATTTAATACTTGACTGCAGCAGATGACATAACAAGCAATAACTCCTGAGTTATCTTTGAAAAAGGATCTCTCTGTCAGCACAGGCCACCAGAACCTAGAGGAGGTTCATGGAATTTCCTTTTCTTTCACCACAGGCTCTTCCAGGAGAAACATCAAAACTAGAGATCACAGACTCGCACCCAAAAAATTCCACTCATGCCTCCAAAGATAGAGACCTTGTGAGTGAGTAATCCAGTGAGTAGGCTTACAAGAGGGAAAACCACAGGTTTATTTATCTCCTTTCTGCCCTTAAACACTTTCTGGTGCATTTAAGAGCAAATCCCTGGGCCACATGAAAGAGCCACAGTCCCAGCTCAGTATCTCACCTGCCTGGGCAATGGAAACTCCCAAGTGCTCCAGCAGTCTCTGCTCACTCCCATTTAGGCTGCCCAGAAGGGTGTGATGGCTTCATGGCCAGGTTTTTGGTATATCTTTGGGTAAGGGCTGCTCCTCACTTCAGCTCCACAGCCCTTGAATGTATATGACCTGAAAAAGCACCTCAGTACCTCAGTCCCCTTGAGACCACACAGAGGACTCTGAACAGGGAAATTGTAGCTGCTGTGACTGACTAGCAGGATGACAGTGGAAGTGTTCAAGAGGGCCAACTCCAAGAGGTTGGGATGCTTTTCCTTAAAATTCTTTATAGCCTGTGTAGTGTTCTTCTGATTAAGTAACTCCTGAATGCACTTCCGATGTCACTCTCTGTCTAAATAGACAGTGGATTAATTCAGCTAAGGAAATACGTGGTTGTTGTGTATCCTTGTATTCTGTGTTCTTGTTGGAAAGGGACTAGTAAAGGCTTTTCCTATTCTAGCAACAGGCAGATTTCCTAGAATGAAACTGCTGAGTAATCTTGGTCATCTTCCAGTATACGCTGCTTCCTTTAATATAGTTTGGGACATCTTTTTCATGGCTGTAGCATTTAGGTAATCGTTAGCTAAGAGTTGCTGACAGCATCAAACACCGAGCTGTGCCATGCAGACCTATTGCTACCGTTGATGAATCGGATGTCAAGATCAGGCACAAATGCTGATATTTCAAATAAAAAAGAAAGAAAGAGAGAATGAATGGAAGAAGGAAAGAAAGGCAGGAAGCAAGTAAGCTCCAGAGAAATCGATTGGACTTAAGCTTTTCATTAATTAATTTGTTAGGTATAATGACTTTTAAAAAACACAGAAACATGTTAAATTATTTTTCAGCACTCTCTAATTTTCCTGCTTTGTTGATCAAAAATAAAATAAAATCTCTAAAAATAAAACTGAAGTATGACAGAATCAAATTATGTTAGTTCATTGACAGTGACCCACATAGTCTGGCAATGCTTAATGCTACTTCAAGATTTTTGCACAAATACATTGAGTACCTGACTATCTTACAGCTCTCTAAACAATTTGTTGACTATATGCATATTAATGTAATATTTATTTCTATTCATGTATTACATATTTATGTAATTGTGATAAAAATAAATATCATAGATTTGAATTAAAACCAGTCAATGCTACTTGACTTCATTTGTATGTATAATTTTCCCCCTTAAATCTATGGAAGTAGCCAATTCTTAGCTCAGGCTACTGCAGCTACAGACAGAGTGTGGAGTGCTGGAATTGTCAGGGCACTGGAGATTCGGACATGAGACTGAAGTGTGTGGGAGACGATGAGGTCCACCGATCTGCAAGACAAAAATAGCCAAATAAATGCCAGTTGTTTCATTTTCTCTTTCTGCACGCAATATATATACTGACTGTGGGCAGTGCTACTATCTGAAAGAAATGTTTGCAAGTGGCTGAGCTAGCTTTTATTGGGTAGGAAAGTGGGAGGCAGTGAGGAGGCAGCAGTGGAAATTGCAGATTTTCCATGCTTTGGAAAAAAATCACATCAAATATGTGTGTAAAAGCTGCTGGGTGACACAGTGCATAGTGCTGAGGCAACATTGTTCTGCTTTCTGAATTGACTGATGAGCAGATTTGATACCTAGCAATGCCAGTCATGGAACATGGTGAGCAATTTTGGAGCAAAAACAATCTCCACCCTGAGAGGGAAGAGGGAATACTTGCTACTCAGCATGGTCAGTAGCCACAGCTCTGGCTCAGTCAAAGCCACATCTCTGTTCTTCTCCCAGTGAGAGTCTGATAGGGAATTGCTCTATGGTGTAAGCACCATCCTTCCTTAGATGTTACTAATGGTGCAAGCCAGCTAATGAAAGACCAGTGTGTGCCGCAATTTTTGCTTGGAAAGTGCAGGGGCATGGGAAACAGTAGGAGGATTTCTGTGGGGCTTTTGGCGATGGCCAGATTGGCACAATGAGCTGCACAGGGTGGCAGAACAGCTTGCAGGAGTGTCCTGCATGGTGCTGCTGGAATTGAGCAACCTTGAAGCTTCCCCTGAGGGTGCAAATGCAAAGGATCTCCCACTGAGAGCTTGGAAGCCAGGAGGAGACGGTGGGCAGCCATGGAGCAGAGCTGGGGACAAGGACTCTAAAGGAATTGCTGCCAGAAGACAGTGCAGTGGAAACCAATGCATGTAAAACTGCTTAATTATACAGTGCTTAATTATATATATTATATCTAAATGTAGAGAACAATGAGTAGGAGTAGCCCATATGAGTTGGTTGCCTGCAAAGTAAAAAATTCCCTAGGTACTGCAGTTGGGCAAGAGAATTTCATCTTGGATGTTTATTTCTTCTTTTTCTTTTTTTGGAAACCTGAAAAGCCTCTCTGGTGAATTTGCATAGCCGTCAACTTGCTAAGGGTAATGCTACTAACTATGCTGCCGAGAGAAGTCCTCCCAAAAGACTAAAACCTGTGGGCTTTATTTCTTTTCACATTACTGATTCATCACTTGCTCTCCTCCCTCAAGACTTACAGTACGTCACGACCTGACTGGAGGAGCTGCCTGTCATAGTTCCAGTTAATCAATGACCTACTTTATTATTGCAGCTAAAGCATGGGCTCCAAGAGAGACTTTCTGCATCAAGTAAAGATCTGATCAATAATGGACATGAAGGACACGGCAGGGAACAGGATTGTGGAAGAGTGAATAATTTTTATCAAATGTCATTTCGCGGCACCTCCCCTTGCTAGTCCTGTCTATTTTAGGTACAACAGGATGTCATCATTCTGGTTATTCTTTCAAATACAGATGTACAGGTTGTGGAAGTATACTGAACACTGAACTAGGAAAATTTCATACAAATAATGGCACATCTGAAGGAAACACAACAAATTTTATTTTCATGCCATGACATTTAATTGTGTGCATCTTCTTTGAGGTAATGGCAAGGACAATGTAACTCAGCTGGCCTCAGAAACCTAAGAGAAAGAGTGTGTTGAAAAAAAATATTTTCTACTGGACTAACAAAGGGCAACACTGTCATGAAACTGTTTTGTAAGACTGTGACCACTTTTGGGAACAGACCTATTCATTTGTGTCTTCTGTATCACAAACATGTAACTTCATTACAGAAGTTACCACTTGTTACTTTTTAAGCACTTCTGCAAAACTGCCAAGAATAGAAATTAATTGGGTTCTGCTTCGTCTCGTGTATCACCAAGGGGATTACTATAATGTATCTATTACTTATACTGTGCATAACTAATATATATGTATGAGATAGATAGATAGATAGATAGATACATAGATAGATAGATAGATACATAGATACATAGATACATAGATACATAGATAGGTAGAGTTGAGCTTCTGAAACCTTATTTAGCCAATAGACTCAGTGGAGTCTCACCAAAGACCAAATCACCCATGCACAGGCACAGCTGAAGAATGATTTGACAGAGTCTCTGTTGTCACTGTCAGGACAAGAGTTGAAAAGGTCTTGAGTTTGAAATCTGGGCTGAGTTTGGATGTTTCATAACCGAATAATATCTTAGGTCTCAATTCATCTCACCTGGATGTAGGCAAAGGTTTGAGTTGATCAGAAGGGTAAGCAGTAACCCTCAAGTCTGCACAGGGCTGACTGAGTCAGTGCACCTAAGAAGATGGACTTCCTAAAGTCTTTCTCCTGATATCAATATTTAGGCAAGGTAACATGCAGTCCTGTCACAGGTGACAGAAAAAATGCAGGTAATAGCTGTAAAACAGAGCATCAAAAGTTTTGTTTATTAAGATAAATGCCAATACCTTAGGCTAAGATCCTAAACAAGCATCTCAGTTTCAAACTCTTGCCAACTATGGGACATCTTGTGAAACAGTATTTCACGAAGAATGTGTTGGTATATAAGAAGGGTATGGTTTTCAAATGCCACATTCAGCTAAGTGATAACTGGAAAACATAGGAGTGCAGTAGTGGAGTGGTTAGAATGGGCTGCTGCTATGTTACAAGGATGACTGAGATTGTTTCAAAAGAGTGTGTCCTCTCAAAACTGTAAGCATGCAGTTGGGCTGAAGAGCTAAAAGCAGATAAATTAGATGTTAGCTACGTGGCCCTCTGGTGTGACAGAAGTTGATATATTTTAACTGTTGTAGCTCAAAGGGCTCCAAAGATCAGTCAGGCTGATTATAATCAAATTTATAAGATAAGACTATGCAGAAAGAAAGCCCATTTATTTAGTTGAAAACTGAATAATTCGATATGGAAATTAGCAGCCATGTGTCACATAACACCATCATTTTGAGAATAACCTCATTGTAAGAGCTGATCCAAACCAAAAAACACGAGGAGCTGCTGAACAGAACATAACAGATTTAAGAAGAAAAATTATATTTAAATGACCACATTCCAGGGAAATTAAAATCTGCTCCCAAACTCTCTTTGTTCAGACTCTCATAAGCTGAATCTCCCTGAATTTTCCTGGACATTTAAGATAGCTGAACTTCCACATTGCAAGCCCCTTCTTCTGTCATTGCTTCACAGAGCAGAGGTACTGATGACCTGCTTCATTCACCCTGAGTGTGGAAAGTCTTATAGGAATACACAGCTCCTTCCCAGGAAAGCAAACTTATTAGTTGGTTCCTTAGTTAAGTGCAACCTAATGGGCCTTTTTGCCCCTATTTTTATCTATCTTCAAAAAACTGTCCTGTTCTGTGAATGAGGTATTTTGCACTGAGGTCATGCAACCAACAAAATGTGATGCCTTGTTTCCTGCCCCCATTCCCTCCCTCAGTGCGGCACAGACCCTGCCACCCCCATGCACCTCTGAAGCCTTTCAGTCTGATGCTGGTGCCCCTGAGTCTCTGCCTCCTCCCCTTGCACTTCTTGCTCTTTAAACGATTTCCACCTCTACAAGCAAAAGAAGGACATGTGCCTGAAAAGTCCTGTATTAGCAACCAAACTTTCAAGTTTCTAACAGCTCCTAAAGTGCTGAACATCCTGAGCAGTCACTGGAAATTGAAGTCCCTCTGCATTTCTACAGCCAGCACCAGTGAGCACCACAGGGAACTGAGATCCATGCCTCACTGTATCCGTGGGAAAGAGGGAGGACTGGAACTGCCTTCTGCACTGCTGGTGACTGGGGATGGCATTGCTGAGCTTCCTCAGACCCAAATTGGTTTCCCTTTACCAAAAGCCTCCATGACCAGCTCAGAACAGGGATTGTGCAGCAACGAGGAAAACATTCTGTCAGAGTGAGGAGTATGAAGTGCTTCTGGGACTGCTGCTTTTCTGGACCACAGCATTCAGAATCCCACACCAGAAATATGGCCATAACTGACCTAATTCAAGCTGAAAACCTGTCAAAAATTTAGGAAAAACACCACCTTTTCTTGGTGCTTGTGTCAGATTCTGCTTGAGTCAAGGCCTGAATCTCCACCCTGAGGATTTGCCTCCGTGGTCCATGGCAGTGATGTTAATCCACATGGTTACTTTGATTCACACAAAGCTGCCGAGTTACTCTGTGGTAATGTTAAGCAAAAAGATCCACTGGAAATGCACCAATAAAAATTACAACAAAGGACAATTAGGTTCTTTTTTTTTCTTATTCACACAAAGAACATTTTAAAAGGTGAATTGCTGACTGAGGCACCACTCCAGCTGGGATGAGGATAATTTGGGGTTGGTAGCTGTAATAGCTTCTAAGTGAAATTCATTTGCTGCCAGTAGTGCAAGTCCAACTGATTTTCATCTGCACTTTAATAAAAGCAATTACAAAACAGCATAGTCTCTGGTATGTGAAAGTGTCCAAAGCTGGGACCAGAATTAAGAAGGTAGTAAGGCAAGGCACCTAGGCACTTGGATAAAGTGTCCCAGGATTAGAAATGTTAAGGGCTTGTCTCACAGATAACTGGCTGAGTATAACAGTGGGCACAGTGGCCTCCTACAAAGCCTACCCTGCACCTGAGTAACTTCAGAGCCTGGGTGCCAGCTCTACCTCATGCCCAGGTCTTCCCAGCACTGCCAACACTTTTACAGAAGTGCCAGAAATAGGACTGCCACAGCCATTTCCCAGTGATGTATCTTACCAAGAAGAGTAGGGTTGAGTTAAGGGAGATCCTTTGCTGTTGACAGGATTTAGTGATTCGAGACTAGACCTAGCATTTGAGCTGAGACTCCCACTGTCTCAGAAAGGCTGAAAAATCTGATTACAGCTGAGGTGAAATGGGAAAGATTTCAAAAAGCCTTGCAGATGTCAGGAATGTTTTGTTGATCAGAAAGATCTATTTCAGCCATCCACAATTCCATAAAGGATAGTAATTTATAAGGAGAAAGAATAGGTCAGAAGGAAGGCATAAATGAACTGTCACTTAGGAAGTTTCTGTGGTGAGTAAACGTTTCTGGAGAGATCTTTGCTTCTAATAAACTGAAGATCTCAGAATACCCTTCCACTATTTCATCAAACATACATTTTCATAGCACCACAGAAGCATAGAATGGTTTGGGTTGGAAGGGACCTTAAAGATCACCTTTTTCCAATCCCCCTGCCATGGGCAGGGACACCTATTGGACCAGGCTGCTCAAAGTCCCATCCAACCTTAAACACCTCCAGGAATGGGGCATCCACAGCTTCTCTATGCAGAGTGTTCCAGTGCCTCACATCCTCACAGAAAAGAATTTCTTCCAAATATCAAATCCAAACCTTGCCTGTGTCAGTTTAAAGCCATTCCCTCTTCAACCTATCACTACCCGCCCATGTCAAAAGCCCCTCTCCACATCTCTTGTAGCCCCCTTTAGGTATTGGAAGGTGCTGTAAGGTCTTCCTGGAGCCTTCTCTTCTCCAGGCTGAATAACCCCAGCTCTCTCAGCCTGTCTTCACAGGAGAGGTGTTCCAATGTTGAGAAATTTTTCTTTGCTCTAGAGCACTTATTTGTACAAGCATCCTACTTGCATTATGTAAAGTTTTTAACCAAACACATTGGTTTTTGCAGAGCATTTAAAATACTTGAATGCCAGTGAGTCAGAAATTAAGACCATTTGGTGTTAGTTATATCCTATGTTCTTTTTCTACATATTTTAGTCATATAATATACATGCAAAAGAACAAAAGCAACTGGCATTGCTTTCCTTAAGACGAGTAAGTCTTCTTTCCAGCAGCTCTCAATCTGGCTCTGCAGCTTTGGCTGTCTGCCAGACAAGTTAGTGCTGGTATCATGTCAGCTAATGTAACTCTTGAATCACTCAACTATATTTAGATGCTTGTCTCAGAATTGCCTCCAAACATTTAAATAGACCTCACAAAGATGCTTTTCAGGTTTTGTGGGGTTTGGTTTTTTAAATCAGGCACACAATTTTAATTTGGCTTTTTAAATTTCTTCAGCAAAATTAAATTAATATTCATAGTTACTCATTCAAAAAATATTAATTCCAAATAATGCTTTTCTAGCATGGTGTGTGCTCCGCAACGTAAATGTTTGAGTGCCTAGATGCAGGAGCAACACGCAGAGCCACTGGTTCTGGCAGCCCCCAGCAGAAACATACACAGCAAAAACTGTGCAACTCAGCATTATATAACCCCAAACACAATGGCCCTGGACTATTGTCTCTTCAGGGCACGTGTCCGGAGCTACTCATCAGGAAAGTGACTTCAGACCAGAGGGAAATCAAAGGCACCCATCTGTGTTATCTTCTCTCTGTCCTTCCCTCCCTGAAGGTGTAGGAGGTGTGGGAAGTGGGAAGAGGCCAGCAAAGCAGGTTTGCAGTCAGGTCTCACCACCCTTTTCAGTGGCCCCACACTTGGTATTTGAGCTGCCTTTCTGAGTAATTGATGGTATGGTTGTTTCACGATGAGCTGTAACTGTGGGCAAGTCAGCCATGATGAGTGGATCCCCGGCAGAAATGTGCCAATTCACCTTTAGGTGGCAGTCGGGTCAGTGACACATCTGACAAGCAGAGGCTGAAGCTTGATTGGCACAACCCACTCACTGTTGGGAAACTGTAGGCTCGCAGAAAGTCCCAAACACACATGAAACACCAGGGAAAGGATATGACTCCAAGGCATTTCTGAGCCTCTGGGAAGGAAATCCCATTTTCTGAGCTGAACCCCATGCCAGTAACTTTTCTTTAAAGGATATTCAAAGAAAGCTGTCAAACAAGGGCTAAGCTCATGGATGTTTTGGAGTTCATTATACACTGTACATACCAGTATCTGATTGTCAGTGTATAGAACTCTCCTGCTGCAGAGCTTCAGAAACTGAAAGCAAAGGCTATAACTGGTGTGTTTGAGAAACACCACAGAGAAGAATTGGGTAATCAACCAGTCAAACAAGATTTATGAGAATATATATGAACACTTCAGTTGTAAACAGCTGAGACAAACAACGCCACAGTTTAATTAGTGGCAGGGATGTGCAGTCCCTGCTGCCATACTGAAGCAAACGATATGTTTGTGTGAGAAGCAGAAAGTTTGGAGTGAGCTGGAGACTGTGTTGACCTCCTCACACTCCATACATCACTTGGTGTGGTAACAGCTGACTCCACTCATGTTTTGTCTTCTTACAATGGATGGTTAATATTCACTTGGTAACTGTGGCAGCTAAGTTTGGTTTATTCTATATAATTAACGAGTTTGTTCCAGAAATACATACTGTAGCATCCTTTAAATTTTTTTCTGACGCATCTGATATTGGCCAGGGTCCGATCCTAGATTATTTTGGACCAGCTTGGAAATTCTTCCTTGTTTTATTAAACAAAGTCATAACATTTTCCTTGCATATGGCAAATAGCCACATTTGAAGCTTAGAAAACAGTATGTTAGCAGCATCTAGTCCAAAAGAATCTGAACAAGCTGGAACATATAATTCTACATATACATACAGATATGTATGTACATAAATATATAACTATGTATATGAATATATATATCTCAATATGCACATAAATATATATCTACAGGAAGCACTGCCTGAAACACTGCATGAGATCCCTAAGGAAAAACATAGCAATTGACTGATGCTGAACTCATCCCACAGCAGCAGAAGTAAGGGGAATTTTGACAAACTCCTACAAAAACAGGGCTCCCATTGGTAGCTCCCATGCACAACATCTCCCCTGCGTCAAGCCTCAGCTGAGAGTGTGCAGCACTCCACAGAGCAGCACTAGTGAGTGAGTGCCTTGGAGATGAGAAGGACTGAATTTGCACCAGAAGACTGAAGTGTTCATTCATACCCAGAAGACACAGAAAGTTTGCAATGAAAGGCATCCAGTGGAAGATGCAGCTAAAAAACCAAAGAATTGTTGTCCAAAAGGACAAAACTAAGCCCAGAGTTGTCTGAGAAACTGATCTCTCAAAAGGGCTGATGCCCATCAGTGCAGTGCCTGGGCTTTCTGGGTACTGACAAGGTCTCAGGGACATGATATGTCAGGGGAAAGGGAGGTGAAATGGGTTACTCAGGATAAAGCACTGGGTTTGACAGTGACCAGAGCATTCAGGCACCTTGTGTGAAAACAGACAGAACTTCAAAGACAATCACAGTCACTGGCTGTCTCTGTTTAACTGTATTAATTCTTTAATTACATGATTCCCTGTCTTCCCCCTTTCAGGAAGAGAAGGCATTTAGCTATGGGTGAATGTGAGCTTGCATCTAATTTTGAAGATATATTTTACTGAAAAGTGTTAATTTCAGTTTGGATCTGAATTTTACTTCTGATCACTTTAGCATTTAAAAATATTTATCTGGAAGAAAATACTTTACAATTGGGAATGTTTACCTGTGCATCTGAATTTAACGCCAAAGCTGACATGAACCTGTAGTCTATGCATATACCGTGCAATTACACTTTCAGAGAGACATACACTTTCATTTCCCTGTGTAGCCTGTGGCCCAGACTACAGCAAAATATTTTCCACATGCCAGAACTGAATTGTCAGCTTTAACAGTAATTTCACCAGCAAAATCATCACACTGGCCAATGTCATTCATGGTTACTTTCTACCATGACATTCTGTCTCAGATTGAAGTTGATTACATCTAGCTTTGTTGACAAAGCAAAAAAAACCCACTCTTAGATAATACTGCAAGCTGAATGCTTGCTGAAGCAGTCATTTTTTGTTTTTCCTGTAAAGTCCATCCCTTTCAGTACCATAAATATCCTTATAGCATGGTTTGAGATTATCAGCTGAAGTCGCTATTGAAATTAGCCTTTATTCAGTCAGTGTCAGGGGACATCCAATTCTAATTTTAATACTCTTCATCTTTATGCCACAGAGACAGCCAAAAGAATCCAAAGAATGACCTAAAAATCCTTGTTTTGGAGGTGAGAAGGATTCCTGCTGAGCAGGAACTGGAGGGACAACTGTACGATGTTGTTTGGTGACCTTTCACAAGGTCAGCAGTAGAAGGCATAGAATTGCATTGCTGATAATTAGACACAGGCATATTGCACTAATTAAGCTGCATTGCTGGCAGCAGCCCAAAGTTAAGAGGGCATAAAGTTGGAATTCCCACAAAGCAAGGTAGAAATGAGACAAAAAAACCCTTTATGATATACTTACCCTTTAAGAACAATTGCAATTAACTAAAGATGAGAGCAAGAGACTAGAGACATTATTTAAATTTGAGTAAATTTTCTCACAGTATTTTTTCTGTTGAACTTCATTCTCCACTACTCATAAGCCAGGAAAAAATGTTCTCACAGACCTTTCTTAGTATCAGTTTCCTGGTAGTGGCTCACCCTCTGAGCTATTACTCCCCTCGGCATGGCCATTTGCTGTCCTTTCCTTGAAGATTAGTCAAAACACCTGCCCTAGCAGTTTGAATTACCCAACTTTGGAAGATACTGCTGTGTATACAGCAACAAGTACGCCATTTGGAGAGCACATGGAGAATGAACAACTCACTATCACACCTGCAGAATATGATGCACAGGCCAGCTATTGTTGGTGAAGAGATCTCAAAATTTTTCTTCTCAATGGCAGAGTGTTTTAAGGGAAGATTGAAAGAGATGAATGGTCCTTATATCCTGCAAAGTAGCAGCCTGTTCTCAGCACGATATGAAAAGAAGTGCAAGTCACAAGTAGGAGAAGATGACAAAAGAAGTAGGCAGCAGAAAATGCACAGAACAGATCAGGACTGACTCCTACAGCTT
The DNA here is from genome assembly GCA_013398015.1 of Oreocharis arfaki. Classification (NCBI taxonomy): domain Eukaryota; kingdom Metazoa; phylum Chordata; class Aves; order Passeriformes; family Paramythiidae; genus Oreocharis; species Oreocharis arfaki. The sequence continues at coordinate 1,781,459 of VZRR01000318.1, forward strand.
TCAAGTCTCTGTATTTCTTTGGAGGACTACTAGGAATCTACTTGTCTCATGGACAATTGCTACACACTGCCTTGCTTTTTGGTTTTCTGCCATTCTGTAGGCATAAACATCCTTCCTCATACAGAAGCCCCATAGAGCAAGCTGGGAATGTGAGGGGAAGAAAAAGGGTATTTTGTTGCTTCCCTAATCTGCAGGAAATTGGAATTAACCACTCCATCCTTGTAAGTCCCTATCCTTTAGCCGTATCAATGTCAGTGTTCTCCTCACCTTTACAGTATTTCTTTGCTGCTGAGAATGAAGTCCCCTGAGCACCCAGAGCTGGCTGGAACCATGTACCAGAAGCAGGGAAATTATAATCCTCTGCATTTTATAGTCTTCCAGGGACAACTTCTCATCAACCACATGCTGGAAAACCAGACAATTCAGATGCCTCTAAGATATCACATGGAGAGAGCGTGGGCAGAGTTCAGGACTTAGGTAGCCAAAAACAAAAAGAGCTTTCAGGAGAGCACTTAGACTAAACTTTTTACAGCCTGGAAACTTTGACATCTGCAGAATGCAATGCTTAGTTATGCAGCCTCTGTTTACATCTCCTTCAGATTTAGCCATCTGCTACACTTCAGCTGTTGTGTTTTGATGCCAACCTCCCTGTAAGCAGGCTTGCATTGATTAGATTCCATCTAGTAGAGGAGCTGCTTCTCCGAGAAAGCCTAGCTTAGTAGTGCCTTTCTTACTTCTGCTTGGACATGAGAATATTGCTTTCTCATCGGAATCAAACTGACATATCATACATCTACTGGTTGCCCACATCCATTCTTGCAAGTCCATTCATTCACCAGAAATTCCTACCATGTTACTTCACGTTGTACTGCTGCAGGGTATGAAAGTCAAGGCATTCCATACATGACTGGATATGACAGATTTAGCAGTCAGACGTTCACTTTCTTGCACCTTTCACTGGCATCTATTATATTCTAAGCAAAAGGAACTGTTCAATATATTAAGTGTGTGTCATTTTTAGAGGCTGAGTTGGCTGAGATGCAAAGATTTACTTAGACCTTTTTTTTTCCTCTGCTTTTTTACTTTTTGTTACCCTTTAATCTGGGAATAATTTTAAGTAATATTTACCAAATGTATGGATAGTAGAGGAACCATTCAGTAAGCTACTAGATCATAGCCATGCAATGAAGTCTGAGGAGTGGGAAGAGAAAGGGTAGAAAACCTGAAAGAAATGGAGACGAGTATAATAGGTATAGATCAGTGGGAGTGAAAATTTTGTCATTCTAAGATTGTAGTGATGCCTTCAGAAAGTAATTTTTTGAGATGAGGTTCTGAGTTTCTTACTGCATACCTAGAAACTCTTATTCTTTCATACAGTCGGAAACATTCTGCAATTGTTTCCCTGTTTGCCAGAGCAAAAGGAACAGCAGGTATTGGAAGACTGGAAGTGTGTCTAGCTTTAATTTCACATTTTATCTGCCTTCCCCCCTTACTCTTCATCCCTTGTTTCATACTTTTTCCAACCATTACACTCTGTAGGAGGGGCTGTGCCTTCTAAGAACAGCATTTAGGACACTGTGAGCACACCAGTAACATAATTAATCAATAATAATTCTACCACTGAGCAGTCAATCAGCAAAGTCCTGCAGCTCATCCATAGTAGACGTAGGGTCTTAATTCTGAAAACATTTCCACAAAGTTGTCTTACATAAATCAGTCAGAAGGTCCACGAAGTGCAGCATATATATATATATGTGGGCTTTTGGGATTAAAGCCCAGTAAGCAATGGAAATTTTTCACAGAAGGAGGAAGACAGAAGGATTTATTCAGGCAATTTCCTTTACAAAAAACCCCCAGGAATTATAATGTATATTTTTAACATTGTGATTGGAGTCTGGGCTTTCGTTATAAAGAAAATGCAGTTGAATATGCACTTCTTCCTCCATCTTCCAAAAGCTGGTTATGTGTACCAATCAATCAAACTGTCTGTTCAACATACCATGGATAATACCCACTTCTTCACAAATAACTTCATCAGATTCCAAAAATACCATTTTCTATTGCGTGGAGAGTGAAACCCATGGTATTAATTTGGGGATTTGTTGTAATGCTCAGTGAGTCTCCGTGAGTACAGAACATAACCCACCAGCATCCTGGGTGGCAATCCCTTCTCATGGATTCCCTCAGGGATCATTGTCCAAGGCAGAGGTCCCACATGCTATCTTGTATTACTTCCCTCAAGTATTCTGTCACAGCTGATGCTAAATTATTATTTTTCAGCATGACACCATTTGCAGAAATACCCAGGGTTGTCTAAGGAACACGTATTTACATTGGCCTTTTCAGCTCAGGGTATGCTAGGCAAAATTGGCCCCTGTTCACCTGCAGTGAAGAGTTTTGGCCATCTCTTGTTGCAGCATCCCATGCAGACATGAAGGCCTTTCAGAGTAATTTGAGAACTCTGCAATTGCACCTATGGGAAGGCAACATTTCTGAGGAAGAGGTAATATACCTTATCAAATCAAGCAGACCAGGTTTTGGTCCCACAGGGTCTGATCCCAGTCTCACACAGATAAAATAAATTTTGTGCTGAGCATGGACTAAGCTATGTCAGCGCCACATAACAGGGAGGGCACACACAAATCCGTACATTTCTTGCAGATTGCTACAGCTTAAAAAAAAAAGAAGTAAATCTAATCATCTTTTTAAGCAAACATGTCCAGATTTCATCTACATGGGGGAGACATTTAAGAGTTACAAAACACAAGGTATTTTGAACTGAGTATGTGCTTATGATGCTACCCATCTTTCACAGTGTAGAACCTTTTTCCTAGGTCTGTGTTACTCAGGTTGTTTCACATTATTCGTAGGTACATAGATGAGGTTTCGCTGTGATGAATCAGTTACTCAAGGCACAGCACAGTTTCGGCATAGCACAGCAAGGTTCTTTGGTCCTGCAATGAGGATAATTTCATTTAATCTCCTACAACACTTGAATGAAGTATAACCAGATTCTTTCCTGTGGTTTATAAAGGCATTGCTAATGCAAATGATACTATCTCAGTTTCTTCCTGCAGTTCGTTGATATTCTCAGTTTCTTTCTATGGTTCATTGATATATATCAGTGAAGTGTTCCTTGATGTCTTCTTCCGAACTATGAAGAAATTCTCTGCAGAGCTCCCTACAGAAAAATATTTCTTTACAACATTACCAAGAAAAGCTGCCCTCTCAGAGAGAAGGATTTTGAGGACAACCATGGAAAGACAGAAGAGGAAACACCAAGAAAGGCATCTCTTTTGTATGAACAGTCTCTGACTCTAGTTCCAGAATTTCTTTGCAAGGAAGCTTCCAGTCTGGAAGTCTGCATGCATATGCAAAGGTCAAGACAGCACGGTGAAGGTTTGGGGTGTATTTCTTGCAAAGTTTATGATCAGAGGAGAAGTAATGACATTGGTCCAGGCCTTTCAACTCTAGATGCTGTATGACCTCTGACTTCTACACTTTCAAAAGACTCTAGCAGGGTGATGGAAAGGCAAGTTTTCCTCCTTAAGAGTGGAGGTGGATAGCTGTGTGCAGGGACTCCCTCTATTTGCAGCTCCTGAAAAAGCAAATCCTTCCCATTCTCACCCTTACTTTGCATTGACCTTCTCAATTCACATGTTAAGGCAAAGATCCAGAGCCTCCACCAAGAGGAAAAGAGGCCGGTAAATTTCATGTACACAAACCTGTGTAGCAGATTTCGGAGTGGTCCATGGTTTCTAATGCAGATCAAAAAGTATAATTCTGACTGTTTTTTAACAAGTATTCCCTGACTACAGGTCTATTGACTGAGCGTGCAAAAAATATTGCCTTTAAATGTCTGTGTTTAGACATAAAGAAGGCATTTTGCCAAAATGAAAATGAAAATCATTGGCCAAATTAGCATCCTGTGATCTTAGCTTTAAAATGACCCTGATGCTGTATAAACAAGATTACATAAGGGTTCAGAGGTATGTGAAGCAGTTCAGTAGTGCCATCTTGAGGGAAGCTCCTCAATGTTATGTATAATTCCAGATCTCAGATCATCAGCATCTGTGTGTGTTTTATTAGCTGGAAATAAGTCAATGAACCACCCCAGAAGGATGAGGTACAGTAGATTCAGAAATGCATTAAAACATGCCCTTATTAGCAGAAGAGAAGTCAAAGCCAGGACTAATGCATTTCTATTGCTGTGGAAAATTATAGTCTGGGAAGTCGAATTGTAATGTTTTCCACTTTTAGCTGTTTATTGCAAAGCCACTTAGTAATATGAATAAAGCCCTGCAAAACATTAACACTAATTTAGACCATAAATACCTTTGTGTCAGAAGGGAACTAGTGGAAGCAAAGAGTTGATGCCACAGTCTCACAGAATTCTGTTTATTTTTTTTAATTTTTATTTTCATCTGGGATGCAGATCAGGATCTGTTTATTCTAGTCTGACTTCCAGTAGAATTATAACCATACATCGGCAATCAGACTGATTAATTTATGAAGTGGCAAATGGTCAGAATTATAAAAGAGGATGCTTACAATTACGATCTGCTTTGTTTTCCATCCATTCTTATCTTCCCCATCACATTGGTCCGGAAGTGCCATGCACCATCTGGTAGCATAAAATCAGTAAATGTCAAAAGTGGTTTTCATTTTTCAGATCTGTCAGATGGTGACAAGTAGGGCAGTTTAGAGATCGTGCAGATTTTTCTTTTTCTTTTACTTATGAGGGCTCTGTTCTTATCCATAAACATTTTTGCATTTCCTGACCAGAGTCAGAAATAGCAGCAAATGATGGAATTTCTTTCCCCCCACCACCCTATTTCCTTCTTTTAGTGAGAGCACATTTCCACCACAAAAATAGTGCATCATCTTTAATAGCTTGGATGCTGATGACCTGTTACTTGACATGCACAATCACCAGAGATGACGTATGATTTATTGATTATCTATGAAAGGATGGACAGCTGTGAACTTTGATGCTTCTGTAAATATCACCATCACTCCAGTGTGAATGCATGCAGTGTGTGATCTTACAGCCACACACAATTCCGCTGGGACCTCTGGGTGGAACTAAACACAGAAATTCAACCCACCTCTTCACAAGACCCAAGCACATCCATTTATTGCTGAGTATTGCAGGTGTTCGATGACTTTAGGAAGCTCTGACAAGTCCAAGACTGTCGTTGGAAGAAGCAGGAAGGCAGAGCGAAAGAAGACAGCTTTCCTTCAAGGAAAAGTTAAAAGGAGAAGTGAGCATCCCCTTGAATGTGAGTGTAGATGACTTCAGAGCACTCTGATTTCCTGGTATATCAGTATGATATTCATTTCACAAAAGACACTCTTTCAATAAAGAATAAAAATCGTGGTAAATGTCATCACATTGTGCTGATAAGACACCATGCTGTGACTCTTTGGTATCCTGTAATTCTTCAGAGTTGGCAGAGTACTCCGTCCCTGTATGATACCAAATGCAATGATGTTTTACCCACATTCTCATGTTAAGGATGTAAAATACTGACGTTGAATAGTGTGGCCAGCAGGACCAGGGCAGTGATTGTACCTCTGTACTTGGCACCGGTGAGGCCACGCCTCAAATCCTGTGTTCAGTTTTAGGCCTCCCCAGTACAAGAAAGACATGGAGGTGCTGGAGGTGTGCCAGAGGAGGGTCTGGAGCACAAGTCCTGTGAGGAGCAGGTGAAGAAGCTGGAGTTGTTTAGCCTGCAGAAAAGGAGGCTCAGGGGTGACCTTGTCACTCTCTCCTGAAAGGAGGTTGTGGGGACTCACCTTCTTCTGCCAGGCAATCAGTGAAGGACAAGAGGACACAGTCTTAAGCTGTGCCAGGGGAGGTTCAGGTTTGACATCAGGAGGAATTTCTTCATATAAAGGGTCATTAAGCATTGTAATGGAGCAGGCAGTGGTGGAGTCACCATCCCTGGAGGTGTTCAAGAAATGACTGGACATGGTACTTAGTGCTAAGGTCTAGTTGACATGGTGGTGATTGGTCAAAGGTTGACCTCAGTGATCTTAGAGGTCTTTTCCAATTGAAATGATTCTGTGATTCTGCAAGCAAACTGTTAATCAGCTGAAAAATAGCAAAGACAGAGAAAACAATTTTTCGTAAATCTCCTTTATTCAATTCCTGAGAAAGTGCTGAAGAAGAATACTTTTGCATGTATCCTTTTGAAGTGCAATTTGCTTGAAAGATATGCAGAAAATATGTATTTTTGCTTAACTGGGAACTGTATATTGGCTTTGTAGGCCCAGGGTATCAGTACATGCCTTCCTCCTTGTTTTTTTTTTCTGCTTCTTACTCATGTCTTACATCCTTTGTGCTCTTCACCCTGAGTCAGATTCTTATGAATAAAATCAAACTGGTAGCCTCTGAACTACAGCCAATTATGAAGGTGAGGGTCTGTCTTCTGGCTTCATTGCCTTCTATACCTTATTGTTAGTCATTCTAGTGTCTGAAGTTATATTTTCAAATCAATATTACTGTAACAGTGTGAAACTGAAATTTAATGAAAGAAATAAAAATGCTAATGCTTATTAGAAGTAGGTAAATTATTCATTGAGAAATATTTTCCCCATTTTCTGAATTTTTAAATAAATATAATCTTCCTTACTGTGAAAAGGACAGTGAAAAACATCTTGGTATGTGATGATCAGCTAGATATATCCAATCGTTATGAAATAAATAAGTAATAATATTTTTGCTAGGTTTGAAGTAATGCTTGACTCTTTTTTTTTTTCCTGTGGAATTAAAAATCATTTCCATCAATACAGGATGCAGATAAAAAATTACCCAAATTATGATGTAATGTTATTTTTTCACCTGGTCCTCACTATAACTAAAAACTCTACCTAATCCTGCCCTGGTGAAGAAGGTTTAAGTACATACATACTCACATACACATGGAAGGAAGAAACTTAAGGGAAGACTGGAAGGCTGTCTTAAAAATATGTGAAAATTTACATTTTTTACACATCTTTTCCATAGAAATTACCACAACAACAAAAAAAAAAAAGCTTGGACAGTGGAGATTGCACTGAATGCAACAAAAACACTTTTAAGAAAAATACACAGAGGAAAGAAGGAGCTTTTCTTCCCTTAAGTGTTTTTATGGGTATTCCTCACCGTACTTCCTATTATATGCTATCCAAACAGACTGCTACAGAATTGATATCTACAAAGTATTTATATCACCTTAGTTTCCTTTAGAATTTTCTTTCTGTTCTGTTTCCAAATAACTGATTTGCAATTTGGCAGTTTCATTTAACTGTATTTCTTAACCTCAGCATCCAAGTTAGTAAGTGAAATAATTTTTCCAAAGTATAGAACACAAAGTCCCAGTTGCAGGGAGTTCCCTTCATGCTTCTCCTGACATTTATTTTTAATTTTAAATGTTCTCCCTCGAAGGAATGGGGTGAAGGATGAACGTGGCAATGTGTTTTCCTGACCTACAGTCCAACATCACTGCCTGAAATCTGAGAACCATCTGCTTCACAGTTAGTTGCTCCTACCAGAGCACTGTTTCCCAAAAGCAAATTCTGTTCACAGGTTTACTGTTTCAAGCACAGTAGCTGCATTATTGCATCAGTAAAATAGCTGAACAAAAATTAAGCTTGCACTGTATTCCTGGGAAAATTTTTCTGTGGTAGTGAATAAATGTAGGAAAAACTTTTCTTGATGGATCTGTCCTACTGAATGTGGAGGTTTGCACTCTTCTACAGGTTTCCTGTAGAACTTGAGGCGTGGCCCATGAGAAGAACAAATCCCACCCTTCTTTCAATTTTTACTTTAACTATCAGGACTTTCCAACCTCCCCGAAAAAACCCAGCCCACAACAGACTGTCATTTCATCCTGCTACAATCAGAAATTCATATATGCAGTGGTGATAGCTGTTTTGTTCATGTTTAGGTATGACTTTCTCTTGCAGTGAAGAAGCTATTTCCCCTAGAAAGTATCCTATTCCAGCAAATTTACTGTGCCAGTGTGGTGCTTTGGAGCCATTCAGAAAAGTTGCTGAACAATGGGAGAAGGAAGGGAGAAAACTCATGAACAAGAAAATATTGAGAGTGTATTTAAAAGTACAGTATGATAAACACTCCGTTTTTCTTAGTGAAATACAAAGATTTTGAATAACTCAGAAAACTCCTCAGAATTTTGTTTATATATGACTACATCTCCGACACATAAAATTTAAGATTTCTTTTACCAAATAGCAAGATACAAACAGGCACCGTGGTTCACTGCAGAGAACAGTCTATAAGGCTGTACATAATTCTGAACAACAAAATTACACACATGTTTAAATGAAGACTTAATTAGACATAATGTTTTAACTGTCTCCATGAAATACTGTATTTGATTTGTGATTGCATTTTAACATCAGTTATTTCTGACTCTACGTACATTAAAGCCTTATTCATTCATGACTGGTTGCAAACAATAATCTGATAAACATCAGCTTTAACCCCTTGCATGACAGCCTAAGAAAATAAGACCCCGATCTTGACTAAGGTCTTAGTAAGCTATAATAAGACAAAATGATACAAGTTTCTCCTATAATTTCTGTCAGAGGTCATCAATCTGTATTCAACAAAACCATTATTGATATTTGATGCCAATGAGTTCCTAGTTCACTGGCTGAAAAAAACCATATGACACATTAAGCCCATTCTTTTTCTTACATGAGACCCGTAATTAATAGGACCAAATCATTCTCCACAGATAATTAATTCTCATATAATTCCCCAGGGTGACTGACATTTCATGTAAATACTTCTTTGGATAGGAGGATGCAAAGAAAAAGGGCTTAACTGCTGAACACAGAGCTGCAACAACACACATTTCCCTATTGTGTCCTCCCCCAGTCCCTTTGCAAATGGCTGGAGAAACAGTCTGTAATTTGAAAGAGGAAAGGAACTGACAATGCTGAAAGAACCAGAAGGACCAAAAGCCAAGATTATTGCTGTTTTGAAAGCATATCACAAAGTGTAATGTCTGTGGAACCCTCCTGTGGTCATAACATCTCAGCACATTCTTCTGGTGTTTTTAAGTGAGATGGCTGAGCCAACCCCAAATAGTACAGCAGTGCTACCAAAGTGTGCAATTCTCTTCCGTCTTCCTCTTCTTTGGAGGAAGCTCTTTACCGAGCTGACTCAGGACTCCATCCACCAAACCCGTAAAAAGTTTCAAAACCCATCTAAAATCCATAACAATCAGTTAAAACAGCCCACTACAGGAGCAAAGGAGCACCAGAGTTTGCCACAGACATGGCCAATGTGAGGAAAAGGGGATAAGGGCTTCCCCTACTGCCAGACACGGCCTGGCCGCAGAGCTCACCTCCTCCAGACCCGTCCACCAGAGTCTAACACCCACAGAACACCCTGACTATCTCATTTCTCAGCCAAAAAGAAAGAGAAGGAGGGCAGGGAGGACAAAAAGCACTCACATGCTTTCTTGTCCCATCTATCTTCAGAAGCAGATGGCAGCACTTTGCACACCCTCACAGAGCAGGCAGCTGTGCAATTAGACAGCTGCTTTTCTCACACAACAGCTTGGAGCCCTAAAAACTTCAGGAACATACCCTGTGAGGAAGTTTCTATTGACTACGCTTGCAGTGGGAGAGAAATATGCTTTGCCTTGTCTCCTACTCATCTGGGGACAGACATTTTGCAGGTGCAGATTCCTTTAACAACAGGACCTGCAAGCACATAAAAACAGAGGATCCAAACCCATTTTAGCCTGTTCTGATGGAACAATGCTGGTGACATCACGCAGTTTGTGAGCCTGTAGGCACACCTGTATTTCTTATTACTTTTTTAATCACTTCCAATGACATTTGGACAAGAGATGTTAAGTTCCTGTGGCTAGCAGGAAGAGATAGTGTGGCTATTAACCGAAGAAAGGGCTGGAGTGAACTAATATTCTGGGTGAGGCCACATGAAAGCTCAACCACAACACAAAAGTATGAAACCAAGGATTTATTGGTTCTGCTGACCCCACAGAACCATCATGAGTATAAGACTTGATAGAGGCTGACTGTATAAGGCTGACTACAATGAAAGTCAGCTTTTCAGCTCTATAGACCAAGTAGTTTAGTTCCCTGCTTATAGGAAAACAGGAAAACAAAGTAATAAATTAAAATATTTTGCATCTTTGCAGACATGTTCTTTCTTGTCCCATAAGATATATGAATAAAATGCCTCACAGATAAAACACAAAGGCTTTCTCTCAATTGTGTTTTTATAAAGACCCCAGGATTCATGTAAAATTATAGCAAAATCCATGTGTAAATCACAGCTTTTGTGGTAATGCTACCTGCTCCTTAACTTGAGGATTTTTGGGAAAAAAGAATGCTGGATTTACCACCATGCGAGTCAATATAGAGCTATGCAGTTATACTGAGCTTTACAGTAAGTTTTACTTACTGCTTCTTGGAAGCTATTTAAAAATTGATGTGAAGGCATGGGAATAAAAATAGAAAAATACAACAGATCTGTTAGGTCACCAAATCCATCAGACCAAACAGCTCTCTGTGACAAATTCACCCAGCTGAGTTTAGCAGTCTTAGGCAATTGGACAACTAGCACTTTCTCTTAGATTATAATTTTTTCAGACCGTATGTTGTGTGCTCCATTTCATTAATTCAACCATATTTTTTCCTCTTCCTTTTAAATAAAGATTGCAGCACTCACATGTCAAGCTGAAGAAGACATTATTCTAACAGTAACATCTAACATCTGTTTTTGGCAGGCACCATGGGCAGTTGGCAGCAGCTCTGCGGTTCCCTCCTTATGTAAATGATTGTGCGCTGGTGGCTGTCTGAGATAACATTGCTGGAAGACAAAGGAAGAAAAAGTCGTTTTCCTTTTACTTGATGCTTACTGTTAGCTAGAACATAAGGAGTTTTGCATGTTGAGCAGACAGCCTCATTTTCACTGTATGTGGGCCAGATCTGGCTTCAGGGGAACCGAAGAGAGCCCTGTGCAAGCAGGAATATTCACTAAAATATTTATCAAAGGGAAATGATTTTTAGGGTTTTATTTATGCACACAGTTATTTACTGTAAAAAAGGAATGCTAGAGAACGCTGCCTGACAGAGAAGCAGCGAAGAAATTATGATGTACACCCTCCAGTCCACACAGCAGATGTAAAAACCTTTCCAAGACTGGAATACATTTGTAAAAGGTAGGTTCACTGGATGCGAGTGATTGTTCAGCCCTTTTGAATATGCTTGTACAAGACAGCACATACAGAGTCCCACTTACTGGGAAAATCTGGCCTTTGCTGGGCATCACATAGGAAGTAGATTATGTATAAGTCTCCCTCTCATTCTATGCATTGACTGTTTGATGTACATGATAAACCCAGGATAACTGGGGAAATTCTCTTTTGTGTTGTACAAGAACACAAACCAGAGGGTCCTTTCACCTTATCTGCACAGATCACTGAAATGCAGCTTGTGAAATCTCAGAATTTTCAGCTCTTGCAGAGATATAGTTTCTAAAAGTACCACTTTCTCCGAGGTGTTTTGGAGATTCTCACAATGCCTCTGGTCCCAGACTTTGTGACAGTACTGCCCAGCCTTGTTTCAGCTGAAATACTAATGGTGGATGTGGTGAGAGCATGAGCAGACCTACGGGATTATCATGCCTGCACAGTGAAGTTGTCAATGATGTTTTCAGCTCCAAAAAGCAGGTGTTGGCATGAGAGCAGTTTCATATTAATTAGCCCAAGGTGTTCTGAGATTATACTTCCATGCTCCTGCCTTGGCCTCTGTCATGCTGCATCCTACCACCTTGTATTTTTGTTCATGTACTGGCGGTTTTTAAACCGAGGCAGGTAGCTTACATGGCCAAACACTGAATCTAGAAGAAACATGGGCTCTAAAGTCAGATAAAAGCTCTGTGCTATCATACTGCCATTTTAGAAGCTCACACTGGTCTCAGAGCTGCATTGTGCCATGCTGATGCTCCTCACAAATACTGAGGAATACACTTTGCAGTTTCAGACTCTGGCTAAATATCTCTAATTAGGTCTGCACTGTCAGCTATAGGTGTTTTTCCCAGCTCTCAGCATACAGCTTTACCATCACAACAAGACTTCAAAGCTGTTAGAACTCTGGCTATGGGTAGCTATGTTTCAGTGCTGCCACACAATTCAGCCAATCATTTTTTTAAAAAATCAAATAACCCCAGTGTTGGGCATCTGAGTGACATAAACATCAGTATAAGAAGCCAGTTGTGATGTTGTACGGCAGTAAGAGCCCCAAAAGAAAGAGAAAACCATGGAATTTTAAGTAGTGGATGAAGATCAGTTTAGATTTGAGCATCCTTGTGGTGCAGCTCTTGGTAAAAAGCAAATCAAGGCATATCACAATTTGGCAAAGTTCATGCTTCACCATGTTCATACATGGAAATTGTTAGAAAGATAAATTTGATGTAGCTTTAGAGTTGAGGTCTGGGTACTGTTTTGGCTCAATTCTAATCTTCACGTTAATTTTCGACCCCAAGTATTCTACACAGCAGGAAACAGAATTTCTTCGGTTAAGTGGTCAAATTTAAGAGATAGAGCTGCTGAGTATGCGCTGTTCCCTCAACCTGCACTGGTATAAGAATGCCCAGTGACTTGCAGAACTGGACTTCAACCTTCTGCGACAATTAGTTTGTCTCATCAGTAAAATGCTGCTAATTTCTCCGTTTTCTTCAGGGACATTAGGAAGCTGCTGCTGCCTGTGCATCAGAGAAGCCGAGACGCTTCACCGGCAGCTTCCTCTGCGTGTTTACACCAATCTTTCTATCTAAATGCCACCTTAAACTATGAAGCACGATGGTGGGGCCATGCTGTGCACACTGCTGTGAGAAAAGAGAAAGGAATGAGCAGAAGGACAATAGGGAGCTGAATGGTGTGTGAAAACAAGAATATGACTAAGTGACTTACCATTCAAATTGCCTTTCACCAAATACGTGTAATCAATTCCAGGCATTAGGGATGGTTAACATTACAAAAGCTCTAACTATGGATTTGTCCAATATTGTCTTTCCCAGGAAGTAACCTCAGATACCTAAAAAGCAAATGCATGAGTTTAGTAACAAAGACTTGAGGTTGGACCACTTCACCTTTATAAAATCATTTGTATTCTAGATTTTAGGTGTCCCTGCCATAGTGATTTTATTCTCAGAGAGCAAGTAACTTTTCGGTACTTGCAAAACTATGCCTGCAAATTTGACTGAAAGCTGCTCTTCGCAGTAACTGAGATGACAGTAGTAAAAGAATTTTCTATATTTTGTTGCATTTGAGTTTTATACAGAATGTAAAACAATAACGCTCACAAGTATGCCGCACAAGAAAATATAACTGTACTTGGAAAAGTCACCACAAAAATGATCTCTTGCTCTCCAAGCTAATTCATGTCCTCTGGAAGCACAATACCCAATAACTTTAGATTTTTCAGTAAAGAGGTAAATTCCAGGTTGCACTAAAAATTATAACCCAAACATCTGTGGCCTTTATATTCAATTTAACAGGTCCAGAAGATCTATGAGATTCTCACCAGAACTAGTCTAAAATCCATTAAATCCGTAACTTTTATTTTTTTCTAATTTTAAAACTATGAATTCTCTCTTCTGTGGAATTTTGTGCTTCTTCAGAAATCCAATTCTCCATTCATTATTTCAGCAGAGAAATTCCCACCAGCTCTAATTCACATCCAGAAATCACAAACCAGTTTTGAGTCTCTAAAATAGGAAGCCTTCTGAGTAATTTCTCATTAAATGTATTTGCATTTCTATCTTGAACTGGAATACCAGAGAAAAAAGCCTTGGGGACATTTGATCTGTCCTAGCTTGTTCCAAGCAAAGAGAAGATCTATATGAGCCTTCAGCTTGCATATAAAATAGTCTGCAGGAATTAAATATGTTTAGAGAACGTGCTAGTTTTTTGAAAAACTGAAATATAGAGGCTCTGAGCATTGACCAGATATAGGTATTTGGTAACAATCTAAAATAATTCCTTTGGTATTAATCCAGTTTCTATTTATTGCACTACGAAGTAACATCAGAACTTGGCCTAATTTCTAAAGTTACTTCCAGTACTCATAGCAGAGGGAAAAATCTGTCAAAGTTCTGTTAAATGAGTTCAATATCATTACATCACAACCTTAAAGGCCTGTTTCTCAATAATTTTCAAGATTAGTGAAAAACATGGGCACAAAAAAGAAACCTGAGCTTCCTTATGTAACTCTTCTATTGCCATTTTTTCTATTGTCATAAGGAGTTTCTTTTCCTCGGTGCACTACAAAAGAAACCTCTTCAGACAGCTTTCTGCTGACTTCTTCTTTTATCTGTAAATGCTTTCAGTGACTAGTTCACATATCTGGTTTTTTTCTCCAAGCAAAATAGTCTTCTATAGCCTCAATGAACCCAACAGTGAAAAGCACTAAAGATGGACTACACAGGGTCATATCACAGCTTACTGAGAAACGTGGGGCCACCAAAAGGAGATAACTGTAGACAGCACAGGGGGCCAGGATAGCTCCTGCTTCAGTCCTGCCTCAAGGTAGCATCTCATGAGTACCCACTTTCCATTTCAGTAATCCATCTTCGTATAATATACTTATTGTTTATGGCCATCAAGTAAGGCAGGCAGCCCTCATCCCATTACTATTTTAGCTCCAGGGTGAGGCTTATTTTTCTTATCTACAAAGAGGATATTAAGGAGTGGAATACATACACATAGTTCTCCTTAGGTTTATTGTGTTCAGCCTACTACCCTGTCAATCATGCCATTTTTGTTTTGTTATCACTTTTCTTAGTTTAGTGCCATAACCTCAGGCTCTGATCTCATCAGATCTCACAAACTAAATAGGGTCAGGCCAGGTCAGTGCTCAGACAGGAAACTTCCAAGAAAACTCAAATGTTTGCAGGAAGGAGTACTTTTCCACCTGTGCTGTATTTTTCAGTCTCAGTCAGTACCCAACATTACTGAACCAACATCAGTGAATGATTTTCAGTGTTGACAGACTTCATGTCTGAAGTGAAACTCAGCTTGAGTGCACTCTGAAACAACAACAATTATTTCAGTGGAATCTTTCATTTTTCAGCTGCCCTACAAGTATGTGGTTGATTCACTGCCTGTCTGCAGATCTTTCTGCCAAAACTGTATTTTTCCCTTCACTGATAATGGTCACTGAGAGCTCCTAGCTCAGACTTCCTTCTTCTCTAGGTCTACCACAACTCATAATGCCACAGCATCAGGTTCCAATTATCGATGACTGCCTCCCTCACAAGACACTGGCATTTCACTGTATTTACTGTACACACCCTTATTACAGTAGCATATTTTACATCTCATTTTAAGACATTAATTTCTGTTACTTTGTGTTCTGTTACTCTGAACAGCTAAAAGCTTTCTGTCCATTTCTACTTTGGGTAGATTTATGTGGCAAATAAAATAATTTCCACGTAAGTAATTGTTAAATTAAACTGAGACCCTCCTGAACGGAAGTAAGTTACTTTAGCTATTTGTTTAATTATAGATCTTCTTATTGTTAGTAGTTTTTAACCAGCTTCATGTTTTATTAGGTTAGGGCACCGTCCCAACACAATCTATGGTCAGTAAAGCCACTACAAGATAAGAACTTATAAAATGATGTCATCTTTGTGGCACTCATTGTCTTTCTGTGCCATTCTGTACATTAATCCCTGCATTTTGTGATCCTGATTATGACCTTTCCACCTCATCATCACTAATGAGTTCGTCTTATTATCATGTAAGATTTTAATTTTTTTCCCCAAAAGGAGAACTGTAAGTCAGGAACAATAAGTCAAGCTCCTTATGACTTGTTGAGGAAACTTGTGCAACTCAATGCGTTGCCCGTAATGCAGTGGACAAGTCAACTGGCCTTTATCTAAACCTTAAAGCCATTGTTGATAATTTGGAAAACATATACCAACTTCATTCACAAAAGGTACTACTGTCTTCTACATAGAAGTCATGGGAATATTGAATAAAATATATTTAAATAAATTTAAATAAGAGTCATAGAACCTGTACTTCTGATACCACGATCTTACACCAGTTATAGATATTATTCTCAGCTTGTATTTTCAGAGGATAAACACATGCATGAGAAGTTTATTTTTATTGTTGAAATGTTGTTTTCACTATAGTTATAGGGCAGGAGGCAACATGATCTCATAACCAGGATGGTGAAATGAGAATTAGGATATTTGGGTAATATTATCATGATTTTGCCACAGTTGTCACTGTTATCTTGAACAAATCAGCATTTCAGACTGTGACTTCCATGTTTTAGAGCTTCAGTTTCTCACAAATAGGTAGCCACAAAGTTGGGGAAACAAACAGACTCAGGGGCACATCAGCCTCAGCCAACATCTTCACAACCTTCCTTTGGTACATCTAGACCGTCACAAGAAAAATTATGTAGTGGCATCATCTGCCCACAGTTTTTATGTCACTCAGTGCCCCATATATAAAATGAGGCTAAAAATACTAGACAAATACACATTGGAAAATTCCTTGCACACCTTACATAAACTATTCTCTGTAAAGACATAGTACATCCATCACAGGTAGATGTGATGTGTCCATGAGCTTATTAGCATCTTGCTCTTTGGAATGCATCACTGACTAAAAGTAAGAGAGTGGAGCCACATACAGAGCAAAGTGCTTCTTAGTAGGTCTGATTTCGGATCACAGGGGTTAAACAATTTGCCATGGATTGCAAATAATTTTTAGGAAAGAAGAAGGACTGCCTTAATTTCTTTTAAAGTTTATTCTTTGTTTGATTTAGATTCTTTCTCTTGAGTAAACCATACAACCATGATATTAAAATGCTACATAAACGTAGAAATTTATGGAGTTATAAACAATGAATTGTGAACCTATCATTTGAAAATGAAGTGAGGAAAAGGACAAAGTACAAGAAGCTTTGTAAAATTTTTGCATTGATACTATGCACCATGTGCCTTAAAGAAGCTGCCTGTGATTTGTTTACATATTTCACATTTTCTCAGTATATAAATCCTGCTAGAGAGCTTATTGCTTGTTTACATCAAACTTTCTACCCAGTAATGAAACTTCACACAACGCCACAAACAGAGATAGTACTGAAAGGCGTGAAAAGAATGGGTCCATTGGGATTTCTACTTATTTTAAACAGTTCCCTATGTCAACATCCATCTAAAGTCACCAGTTTTTATCCATTAATAACCACTGACTGTTAAAATGTGTCACAAATTCTGTTGGCTTCTGCACTACAAACACGATGCCTTCTTTGTCAAGAACCACTTTTAGGTAAGGGCATGTGGCAGATTACTGTTTCTACTGTTCCTTCCTTGCCATTATGAATCTCAGCATGTTGTCCTCATGCTTTACAGAATTTCACAAGATCCTCTATGTGATGCAAAATTTTCACTTTACATGGACTAAAGTACCCCACGACAATTCCCAAGGGACAAACCCTCATCAACTGACAACACTTAAATGTGAGATACAGAATGGGGAAAACTAATACAGCTCCCATCTTATTTTCACAGCTGGACTCTTATGAATTTTTGACCCCAGTGTGTTAGACATTAACAGGACTGATTTTTGATTCAGCATTTAAGCTTCACTTTGACTTTTTATTCCCACTGCCAGATGATTACTATCTCTGATCCCACTATGAAAGTTTACCAGTCACAAATCCCTATAATGTGTAACCTTTATACTGCCTTGATTTACGTTAATCTGATCTACCAACAAATGGACACATCTGTTTCATTCTGACAAAGTTGATTTATGTTGACATGTTGACTTTTGTACTTTCCAAAGCTGCATTCCCTTTATTAGGTTTCTGGCATTGTGTCAGCTAGATAGGGCTGGCTTTCGTGCGTTTTTTTATCCAGCTGGGAGATATTTCAGTGATCTAAAAATTAGGATGCTGAACTACTAAAATCAATGCATTTGTTACTCATGTGGACATTTAAAGGTTCTTTTGCACTTCCTAAGATTTCTGTGCTTTGATTTCCTTCTCACTTTGGTTGATGTAAATCATTAACAATGCAGCTAAAATTATTTAAGTTACAGCGGTGGAAAGGCAGAAATTTAGATGAAATTAATGTCTAATTGTTTTAAAACATTTAGAGCAAACTTTGGTACCAAGAGGTACCAGAGCGCAAAAAATATCTCTGCACTCTGTTCAATGCCTGCATTTGCCAGGTCAGGACTCCCATCTTCTGACAGAAAGCCATGCTTTTTGTCCTGTTTCCAGCCCTTCAGCAAAAAGAAGCATCTGAACCCAGGCTCTCACTGGGGAGATCATACTCTGATAATAATCCCAGTTGAGTAGAGAAGGTCCATAACAGAACAGCAGAGGTCTGTACTTGGATATCAGAAATGCGGCATCAGGACTGTGTGTCCAGACCACCTACAGTGGAAAAGGATGAGGCAGAAATACCACAGAGATATATGCATTTTCACAAAAAAATGAGGTAAAGTACAGTTAAAAATACTTTAGTGAGACAAGGACTTCAGGAAAGTTTCTATTCCTAGTAGATAAGTGAAATGAATTTTTCCACAGCTCAGTGATAAAGTACAAAGAAACTGAGGTATCTGCACACTGTGCTGATGGCATCGGAAACAGTATTTTCACTCTTAAGAACTTCTAACAACTATACATGGAAAAGGCAGTATATGTTTTTCAGGTATAATCAAAACAGATTTTGAAGGAGATTTTCTAATACTACAGAAAGCTCTGTCTCAAGAAATCACAGACTCATAGAATTGTTTGAGGTGGAAAAGACCTTGAAAATCATCAAGTCCAACCACTAAACCAGCACTGCTAAGTCCATCAGTAAACCATGTCCCTAAGCACCACATCTATACATATTTTAAATATGTCCAGGGATGGTGACTCCACTGCGTCCCAGGGCAATCTGTTCCAGTGCTTGACAACCCTTTCCATGAAGAAATTTTTCCTAATATCCAATCTAAACCTCCCCTGGCACAACTTGAGACCATTTCCTCTCATCCCCCCTACGTGGCTACAACCTCCTTTCAGGTAGTTTGAAGAGAACAATAAAGTCTCCCCTGAGCCTCCTTTTCTCCAGATGAAACACCCCCAGCTCCCTCAGCTGCTCCTCATAAGACATGAGTCCCAGACCCTCCACTTGCTCTGTCGCCCTTTTCTGAACACTTTCCAGCACAATGTCTTTCTCATAATAAGAGGCCCAAAACTGAACACTTGAGGTGTGGCCTCACCAATGCTGAATATAGATGGACGGTCAATCACTTCCCTGGTCCTGCTGGACCACACCATCGCTGATCCAAGCCAGGATGCCATTGGCCTTCTTGGCCACCTGGACATGCTGGCTCATGTTCAGCTGGCTGTCGACCAGCATCCCCATGTCTTTCCCATCAGGCAGCTTTCCAAGCACTGCCCCCAGCCCGTAGTGTTGCATGGGATTGTGACACAAAGGCAGGACCTGGTACTGAGCCTTGTTGAACCTCTTACAGTTGTCCCCAGCCTATCTATCCAGCCTGTCCAGGGCCTTCCAGCCAATCAACACTCCCATCCAACTTGGTGTTGTCTCCAAACTGACTGAGGGAGCACTTGATTGCCTTGCCCCAGGCTGTTGATGAAAATATTGAACAGGACCTACCCCTACTCTGAGCCTTGAGGAACTCCACTTGTGATCAGCTGCCAGCTGGCTGTAACTCCATTCTCCATCACTCTCTGGGTCTGGCCATTAAGCCAGTTTTTCACCCTGCTAAGAGCGCACTTGTCTAAGCCATGAGCAGCCAGTTTCTCCAAGAGAATGCTATGAGGAATGGTGTCCAAGGCTTTACTGATGTCTAGACAGACAACATCCACAGCATTTTCCTCATCCACTAAGCAGGTCACCTTGCCATAGAAGGAGATCAAGTTAGTTAGGTAGCACCTGCCTTTCATAAATCCATGTTGGCTGAGTGTGATCCCGTGGTTGTCCTGCACATGCTGTGTGATGGCACTCAAGATGATCTGATCCTTGACCTTATCTCGCACTGAGATCAGGCTGACAAACCTGTAGTTCCCTGGCTCCTCCTTCTGATCCTTCTCATAGGTGTCACACTGGCTAAACTCCAGTAAACGGTGACCTCTTTGGTTAGCTGGGACTGCTGGAAATGATGGAGAGTGGCTTGGTGGGCACTTCCACCAGCTGCCTCAGTACCCTTGGGTGGATCCCATCTGGCCGCACAGATTTGTGTGTGTCTAAGTGGTACAGCAGGTCCCTGACCATTCTGCCTTGGGATATGGGGGCTTCTTTCTTCTCCCCATCACTGTTTTCCAGCTCAGAGGGCTGGGTGCATAGAGAACAACTGGTTTTACTATTAAAGCCTGAGGCAGAGAAGGCAGTGAGTACCTCCATCTTTTCCTCATCCTTTGTGGCAATGTTTCACCCCACATCCAATAAAGGATGGAGATTCTCCTCAGCCCTCTTCTTGTTGACAATGTATTTACAGAAATGTTTTTTATGGTCTTTCATAGCAGTAGTCAAATTAAGTTCCAGCTGGGCTTTGGCCATAATTACACCAGAGACTGAGTTCTGAGGCATCACCTGATGCATGGCATCCAGCCCACAGGACCAGATCAGAGCTAGTCGAAGTAACTACCCTGAGTCTCATTTTGTGTGGACATTGGATCCTTAGATCTATCCACTTTGCTCCTTAATCCCAACCCCATTATGGCCCACACAGGCAGAGGCAGCTCCTGACACAGGCAAAGGCTAAGTGTATCACTTTCTTTCAGGGATATTGAAAATGTGGATTTTTGGTTCAGTGATCAAATCAAGAATTGTAATAAAGTAAAATTTCGGCTTGAATCAAATTGACATGAAGCAATTTATTTTTAGGTTATGCAACCACTTTTAATCTGCCAGCATAAGAATAATAGACAATGGAGAAGGAATAGAGGAGGAGAAAAATAGTGAAAATCGTTTTGCATCCCCCTTCTCCCTTTTTTCTTAGGAATTACTAAAAAATTCTACCATTTGCACTTCAGTTTCTCTTATTTTCTTTCCATATTCAGGGATTTTTAAATTTTTCTTTCAAAATCTGCAGAATGAAGCAGCTCGGGGAAGAACACACGACAAAGGATTCAAAATTCCTCTGCTAGGGTTGCCCAGCTGTGCTCTGTAACTTCACCGACCTTCCTTATTAGAAACTGAGGAAAACAGACCAAAGCGGGAAAGCGCTAGGGCAATGAAAGGACAGGCACAAGTGGCTGTGATCCTGAGGCCAAGCGTGCCATCTAGTGTTGGAGAGTGTTTGTCAAAGGGAAAGCGCCTGTTCATCTCCACAAGGTTCTCAATATCCGTAATATATCTTTCATCACTTACTGGACAGGCTACTGATATTAAATGTAAGGCTCAACAATAATAATAACAACTTTTCACCTCTGTGACATTTGGGCAGTTCATGTGAATGATTTGTGGATACCTTTCATTTGAAAGCTGCTGATCTGATGAGCACATCCAAAAAGTAAGGAGCCTTCTGCTGAAACAGAGCTGTGCAACATTTCAGTAAAATACCTTGAATATACTGTGGCCATTTTGATGATCACTTATTTCAGGAAACTGCAGGAACTGATAGCCCAGTGTGACGTGGAACAGACTGTAACAACATACTTTTCCTGAAACTCCAGAAAAGAGGACAATGACCCAATTACCACACTCATACGATAGAAAAAGGGGTAAAGAAAGTTGAAGATATGCAGGCTGCCATTTTTTGCTCTTTTGGTTTTTGTCAGCTACTCCATATTCAGTTATGAGCTGTGAGCAGTAAGACAAATAGCAGCAGTCAAATCCACAGCACCACTGTCATTCCAGTAGTTCTCTTAGCACAGATACTCTGCTACCACTGAGGAGCACAGACTTCTAACATACGTTACCATAGAGTTCCCCTAAACAATTGCTAAAACCTCTCATGGCACAATAAAGACAAGTGGGAACACCTAAAATCCAGTGTGTGCCCATAAATACCAAAGTGTAAATTCTTTGGGGTAAGATGTCTTCGTTTCTTCAGTTGATCCATTTTGGGCCTGTCAAACAGAAGTGCCGGAAAACATTGTGGGTGAGCAGGATTGGAGGCAAGAAGTTGTATTTCAGCCAGAGAGGTGAAGAAAAGACTGCCTGTGGAAGTCTGTGGAAACACTCGTTTTAAGCATCTCTCATCTTCTTGATGTAGTGCTAGAATTAAGGCTGATGTGAATGCAGGCACTACAGTGGTGGGCAGTGTAAGGGGAGAAAAAGGAGGGTAATTCGGAGATAGCGAGTCACGTTTCTGCTGTCTGTTTAGTGTCATAAACCAGCACTGCTATTAACTGCGAAGTGGCTTTATCACACACCTTTATCTTGTGTAACTTAAACTGATGCCAAGAAAGTCACTCACTTGCCCTCCTGTGGTGCTGTGCTTTCACCACTTTCCTCATGTCAGGTCCAGTCATCCCGTAGCATCAGATTTTGCCAGGTCAGTGAGTTGATTCAATTGATAACTAACCAGGGGTGGGAAAAGTTTTCTAGCAGGTAGCCACCAAAAATTATGTCCTGCAGCAGATACTGGGGCAGAAAAAGCAGCCTGATCCTTCAAGGAAAATCATCCCTTTTAGCAGCAGCCCACAGTTCGACTGGCTTAAGAGCAAATGAAACCATGCCCAAGACAGTAGTACTACAGACTGAATCAATATTAAAACTGTAATTATTTATAGTACAGACAGAGTGATATTTTTAAAAGCTTGAACTGCATCCTTTGAAGAAAAAAAGTTTGCTTCTTTACCTCAAAATGTTTTTCTTCTCAGCAGTTTTTTATTTCATTATGTGCCTAAAGGTTTCCTTGATTTCAAAAATTCATGGAATATTGTAAAAACAGGCAATTAGCAGATTTCTTCAGTGAAAGCCATTAGATGTTTTCTTCAGTTCGATGTTGATCATAAATAATCATTCAAGACTCTGAAGCTGAAAGCAAGCAGAAACACTGGGAGACACTGAGTTTGTCGCTATCTTTTTGGATTTAAAGGAAACATGCCTTTATACAGCTAGGAGAGCACGCACACTAGCAACAGCCCTAATTCTTCTTCAGGAGTAGGCTGAAGAAGCCCAGAACACTCACTGAATAGGCTGGAAGTTCCCATGTATCCTTTTTCCAGCAGTGATCCAGTTTGGAGTTACTGCTTGTGGTGAGCCTGTATGCCAAGGTCAAGTAGGTAACGCACAGCAATTTGCAATGTTTCTCCCAGCAACAATTTTTGAAGCATGTTACAGCAGGACAACTCTTGAGAGCAGCACATATCCTGTTGGAAGCACTATTTCAGACTTTGATGTGCAGCAAAGATATAGGAGAAATATCATTTCCTTTCTCAATTTCAGC
The DNA here is from genome assembly GCA_013398015.1 of Oreocharis arfaki. Lineage (NCBI taxonomy): Eukaryota > Metazoa > Chordata > Aves > Passeriformes > Paramythiidae > Oreocharis > Oreocharis arfaki. Next base: position 1,804,888 of record VZRR01000318.1, read on the forward strand.
ACCAATGATCACAGTAGTAATTCAAAGACCAAACTGAGGACTCATTTGCACTGAATATTAATGGAGGTGTAATAGATAAAAAAACTGGCAGGAGTAGTTTTCAGAACAATGCATCTGTCAGCCACGATCTTTGAAACAAATCCAAGTCTAACAGAGCAGCTTTTTTCTCTTTCTTGAAAAAGGGATTCAATATGATCAGCTACATCTTCTCAAAAGAAAACATTTGGACTCTTGGCTTTTACAGACTTTGATCCAACGTCAGAATGGCGCTGATTTCAGTAGAGGCAAGATCTTAAATAAGGTTGGGGCATTTAGCTGTCTTTGAAGCTAGGTGTTCGTTTTTGTCACAGGACCTACTTGACAGCCTGAAGACGAAAGCCTCTTTTCATGCCAAAAATAGAATAAATGCACCATTTAAAAAAACTCTTCACACAGCCCTGCCAGCTTGCCTTGACATTTTGGTGCAGGAATCACCTTGAGTTTCACAGAGGAGCTATTTCCCATGTAGTTTGTCTCATCACCTCTGCCTAAAAGGCTAGCGCAGGTGCTTAAATTGTAGTAGTGGTGGGGAGCTGCTTCAGATCCAAGTGTGTGCTGGACAGAAAACAGGCAAGTGAGGCATTTGTTAAATATCACGGGTCACTACTGGTTTATAACCAGATCCTGCACAGGCGAAACTCCACTGAAGTAAATGGAGTTCTGCAAGCGGAACACTTGACCTGAGGACTGATTTCATCAGTGAGTATAAAGTAGTGTGGTATCGGCAGCTTTTCAACCTACCTGCAAAAACCAGCCTTAACCCAAAGAAACTATAGAACTAAACCTGCCGACAACTTCAATTTTCACATGAACGTACATTTCAAAAGCTACAATGAAAAAATGCACTATTTTCAAAACAGAATAGTGAGAATTAAATGGCCACTTTTATGCATGGATCTTTTAAGAGAACCCTTCTTGCAGAACAAGACACCTTTTCCTGTCAATATCCTGAAGTACCCTTCCTCCCTCCTGTTATACTTTGGTGAAAGAATACTTCATGTCATCTCCATTACTTTCACGCTTAATGACATTGCAATGAAAGAAATGACACCTTACAGAATTAGGACCCAGACTAGCATCCCTTGGAGGCTGAGTTTCAGATCATTATTTCTGCTGACACTGTGCAGCTGTTGCAGAAGGTTTTTTTTTTTCTAGGAGCAACTTCGGGTGTTTTGTTTTGGTTTTTTTTTTCTTTTTTTCTCCACAGAAATCTTTAGCGGGAAGAGGAAGGCACGGCTTGTTGGATCAGTGATGTAACACCAGCTGACAGGTGGGTTTCAGGGAACTCTCTGGGGCCATGGCCTCTTTAGTGGTTTTACCACTCTAAACTCAATTACAGTGGAGTTTCACGCTCCACAGCAAACTCCAGTCCTTTTTTGATAAAAACTCTACAAAGTAAATAAGTCATGATGATGATATGGGTCTACCATTTAATATTCATTGAAGTACATATGTTTGAAAATTGGAAGCAGAGTTTAATCCATTTTCATATTTATATCAACATGCAGCTTTAAAAAGGGTATCTTTCATTTTCTCGGAGAATCTTGACAATTTCTGATCTGACAAGATAAATAAAGATGTAAAAACCTCACATTGAATACAAGGAGAAGACCCAAGGAGATTTAAAATGCAAATCTTAAAATATATATCCTAGGTCTACTCACTTTCAAGGGGGAGCACACCACCCTTCTACGAGACTTTCGGTTTGATTGAAATTATGTAAAACACTTTTGAGGATCCATAATTCTTGATGATATATGCATAATTTGATCAAAATCTATTTACAACTTATTCTAGAGTGTACAGTGTTGATAGTGTATCAGGTAGTACATTTTATAAAGGGACTTCTACATTTATGATCAATTTCTTCCCTCATTTAGGTATATCAGCTTGATGTAACTTTTCTGTCTTTGACATAATTAAGTCACAGCAATCATCAGAATTTGGTTGTGCATAGCTATGACAGTTAACTCAAAACACACAAAGAGTAGTCTCTATGAGAACGGCACATAAAACTGGCAAAATAAACAATATATTGCTCTTAAATAACTAAAACAATATTAATTTGCAAAACCTCACCTCATATAGCACTAAGTTTAATCATTTTGTAACATCAGAGAGGTCTTCCTACCCACATTTACAAACCTTTAGGAGAAATGAAAAGAAAGACGTAGGAAATTTTCCTTTGTCTTGATGTTTTATTTTAGATGACTGAACGATAAATGAAGCTGGTGAAAAAAGAGTTAACCTAATGATGTCGTCTTTTATTTGACTGAATGTTTAAGCATGGTGCTACGGCTGATGGCACCTTGTTTAATAATGCAGTACAGAGCTTCCTAAGGGGACAGGGCTTGATCTGAAAACTGAATATGGTGCACTCTAAATTCTCTTCCCTGAGGAAGGCTGACTAACTGATAAGTGCCATGAGCTAGCGCAGGGACTGATTCTGTCAAATCAAGCTCAAATGGAAGGCACAATGTAGACTCTTCTCAAGTCTTAGTGAAGTAATTTGAGCAGACATTTGTGACATTAGACAGTGCATCAACTATGGAATGCTGTAAAAGTTCACTGTCTTACTACAAGGTGGTCTTTAGATGACAGGATAAAGAAATCAGTGCAAATTTGTTAATGTAACAACTTGGAAAAGCATGCTAAAAATGTCACTCTATTGGGATATGTGATAAAATGTATAGGGAAGTGACTGCCAGTTGGGTTTCCTTGTGAATCCTTCATCAGAACTTATGTAAAAGGCAGAAAAATAGGGAAAGGCAATAAGTACAACATTTGTATTAGGTTCTATGAGCTAAACTTCTGTTTGTCCTGAGCTAAAAATTTCCAATTGACAACTGAGGCAAGAAAATCCATGGTTCAGCTGTTTGTTTCTCACTTTGGGATTATATAGTCATTCAATTCAAACTTCCCATACTGAAATCCTTGAACATCTTTTCTAAATGGGAACTGAAGAACAGCAGTCTCTAAAGTCAGGAAGAAAACAGGACAGGTTGAGAAGAAGATAAAACCTGTTAATCAGACATAAATAATATGCTAGCATACAAAGAATAACTTTGAGTGAATCAGCAAGAAAGACTGGAAACTAATGGAAATTCCTTAATAAATAGAATGGAAAATAGCAGAAAAAAATTTTTTTCCGGTAGTAATTAATGTTTGTCTAAGCTTGTTCTTTTCTTCAAGCAAATAATGGTTCCTAGTTATAAGAAATGAGTAAAATGTCTGCCAGATTTCCAGTGAAAAATCTAACAAATTGCTACCTGTGAAAATTGAAGATGAAATTAATAAAGGAAAATCTGGTATGTAACAAACTAATCTAAGAGGATGTAACAGCAAATAATGTTGAAAATAAGCATTTCAAGTTTGAGACATTTATTAGTGGGTATATTCCAGGATAATTTTAAAAACAAACTTTTTCAAAAGCTCTGTGACCTTTACAGAAAAATGCCAGTGTGCTGACAGGATGAGCTGACACTGCTCAGCTCAGAGGTAGAGCAGTACACAGAGAGGCAGCGCTTCTCAGAGAAAGACCTGCTGACTGGAATAATAAACCTGTGAGGAAAGGTTTATCATATGACACAAGATGCTGCATTTGGAGACTAATAACAAAATCTATGTTGCGAGGTGGGAATCCATCAGCTAGGTAAGGAGCAAGATTCTAGTGTAATGAGTGATGACAGGAGGAGTTGCAGATGGCAAACTGCTGACAGCGTGAGAAAGGCAAATGATACCAAACTGGCACCAGATGAGACTTTTCTGTTGAAGATCTACTAATGTCAATGTACAACACAGCTGGAAAGACCCTTTAGGTGACACGTTACTAAGAAGCTTTCACATCACTTAGTTCAGGAAAGAATTCCTCAAACCGGAATGGTTCTGCAAGATGTTCTCTCATGCGATGAGAAGAGAGTGAAGTGTGGCTGATTACAAATAAAATTTTCTCTTAAGAAATGTAAGAAATGAGAACAGACAGACTGTCTATATGAGGACCAAGGAGATGCTGCAGGAAGTTCCTGTGGAGCTTCTGGAAAGCAGCTTCTCATCCGATCAGTGAAAGCAAAAAGGCTGCTCCTCAGACAATGATTTTTGACAAGGTCAGGAAAAGAGTTATGTGATGTGGTATGTGCGGTCATGTTCGGTGTGAAGACCTAAAAGGTCCTCTGCTTACGTTATCTTGGGCTGCATGGAGCTCTCTAACTCTGTTTTTATCACTGGTGTGCTCAAAGGTACAATTTAGGCCAGAGTCTGAGAAGTGTCGTCAGTCCAAAGTGCTACACAAGTAAATGCATTAATAACCTTGTATTAGTGGACCATGCAGAGAATTTTCAAAGGCCTGTAGAACTTTACAACCAGTGATGTTAAAGGCATTAAATTAAAAAAATAATAATTGAAAGAGGGATCCTCAGTCACCTTGCTCTTCAGAGATTAAGTAAAGATCCAAGCATACTTCCGGTGCAGGTGACACTGACACTATAAGCAACAAACTCATATTCAAGCTTTAAATCACGTAATTCTACATCTCTGGTACACAAAAACTCCTGGTTTTCACAGGATCTTAGTGACTTCCAGAGAATTACCACACAGTATGATTAGACCTTACTACTGGGCTCAAACTCAGCCGCTTAGCTTTTATTTTAATGCCTTCCCCTTCTTAGACCAACAACCCAGTGGAAATGAGTCCTGTCCAGCCAGAATGGAGGATACTCACCAACAGCTTACTTAGGAAGGCCAGGGAAAAAAAATGCACAAGGAGTTTTCTGCTTAAGTAGGAAAAAATAAGAAAATTTTGATACTCTCCAACCAGAGGAACAATGGTGAAAAAAGACACTCTCATTTTTCAGGAACTGAGGTGGTCTCTCTGTGAAGCAAATATGAATCAGCTGTAATTCCACATATTGAAGTTCTGAAGCAGGATTCACGAGAACTGATGTCACTGTTTTATTGTTAACATCTGTTCTGCAAGCCCCAATAGCATTACAGCATGGCCTCAATAAGAAAACAATAAAATAGTCCTCAGAGATTTAGTATTTAAGCTAGCAAGACTTCCTACCCTAAAAAGCTGACAGAGCAACTAATTACACTGACACAGAGCTACAGTTAGGAACACTGATAGAGATAAGATTCAAATAAATCAGAACTGGTTGTACACAGACCTCTGCTTTATATTTTCTTTAGCTCATTTTCTTACATAATTCTGTTAATTCCTTAAGACACGGTATATCAGTGCTAATGCTCAACTCAAAAGTAAATGCTTGATTTCAGGTTGAGCATTCTGACTTACACCTGCAGTAAGTCCTGCAAAATGAACTGTAAGTTCACCCTGTTTCCTGTGTCAGGATTTCCAAGATAACTATAGTTGGAAGCACCTATGTGGCATTTGATATTAGCTAGGGTCCCATTTTGGAGTTTGATATGTGATCATTCTACTGCTGACTAATTAATTTAACTTACATAGAAAAAAATTACGAAGTATCTGAAATAAGGATTAACCACATAACCATATTACAAACTATGAAAAAACACTTATTACTAGATGATGACATAAGCACATGTTGCATGAGAATGATATGTTTGTAAAGAATAGTTTCTCAAGTTTGAAGTAATTCATAAATAACTTATAAATGTAATTTTCCTTTGTTATTTTTTGTAAAGGAGGGTACCCCACGGAGCACAAGCAGAATTCTCAAGATGAAAATCTTCAAACACTAAGTGATGAAACTTGCATTTTGCTAAAATGAGGACATAAGGCAGGGTTCCTTTTACAGACAAGGTGTAAGTTTTCCACTGGTATGTAACTATGCCACCGATCCTTTCACTATGAGTTGCCTTCAGTCCTGACTGGTTTTCATATCCATTCTTACACTTTCATGCCAGAACTTTTGGTACATAGAATTGCAGTAGCTTTGTGGTACTGTCAATAAACTCCATCAAGACTTTCTTCCATAGCTGATTGAAGCAGAAGCCAAAAAAATCAAGACAGTTAGTAACATTAAGTTATAAATATACCAATCCTGTTTAAAGCCAAGGGAACTTTCCATTATTGTAAAGACACAGCAGTTTTGGTTAGCTCGTATTTGTGGAGCAGAGTGTAGATCAAATATTGGATGCACCTATGGGCTACTGTCATAATGGAGTCCAGTGTGTGGTGCTAATTGCTTATTATTCATCAAGACTGCAAGATCTTTTAAAATCTCATGCAATGTCTCTTCCTCGGCTTTTTATTACTTTACCTATTGCACGAGCAAAACTGAATATCTGCAGCAACAGAGAGAATTTTTCTACACCTTTCTGTTTGTAATACCACATTGGAGGTATAAGGATATTGACATTCTGAAATATTTCTCTGCCCACTTAAATATTTTTAAATGCATGTCTAGAAAATCTGGAATGGATTTATTATCAAAAGATGAAATGTTCATAATTTATTTTAGAAAGTCATCTAAAAGTCATGTTCACATGCAGTTGTACATTATTACGAGTTGTAAGGGTCATGGTATTTAATGCACTACGTTATGCAAAAGATCTGATGATGTTCACAACAGCCCTTTCTTTCCAGAAAATCTGGTTTTCTTTACAATCATGAACATCCTTCTAGACTACCACATTTTCCAAGGACAAATAGTGCAGAAGTGATGACAGCATCACAAAACTTTTTCCCCACACTTTCATCAATTTGATAATGTATTGTTTGACAATGTAGTGTGATTTTTTTTCACTGAGAGAGAATGGAAGCATCCCAAAGTAATGTCAGTGGCTACCCTTGAGGCATTTGCTTTAATATCTCTATGCCTCAGTTTTCCTATTTTAAGAAATGCTCATAATACTCATTCACATCAGCAGGGTGTTGTAAAGATAAATTTATTATAGTTTGTTAGATGCTTTTAGATCACCCAACTGGAAGAATGATAGATATGCAAAACAGAACCTGTTGTAGCTATTATTCTCAGACAATTTATGTTGAATTTATATAAAAGGAATACTGGTTATTCTCAGACAATCATTCTCAAACAATGTGTGTGGAATTTGCATAAAATGGAATACTATTTTTTGAACAATATAGATAAAACTTGTCCATTAATCATCACTTTTTTTTTTTTTTCTGCAAATAACCAATACTAAATTACATTGAAAATACATCAGGCCACTCAGCTTCTGCTAAGATGCACTGAGCATCTATGTCATACAGGCATGTATTTCATGAACACAGGCCCCCAGTCATCCTTGCCTCTTGTTGTCAGTAAAACATGTACAAAGCTTCCTAAGTGCGTGTTTGCTTCTGATGTGCTACTTTCAGGTAAGGAGAAATACAAGACATTGCTTACTGTTTTTTAATTCTGGTACTTGCCTGCGAATCCTGTCAAATTCACACTCTTAAAGGAGCATTTCAAAACAGTTTTCAGAGCATGAACATAACTTGCTCATTCCTGTCATACCCAAACCGAATAGAAACAGGTAAGATGTGCTCTGGTATACAGTACTGGAAGTCAAATCAAATCTGTGCTTTGTACTGCTATCCCTTAACTTTTCAACTTTGGTCACAAAACTCTGAATTTTCCATCCCATGACCATTAATTTACTGCTGCAATTCCCATATGACAGCTCAACCTCCTTCCATATAAAAAAGGGTCCCTCCCTCCCCTCAGACGTCGACATTGAAATTACTGTGAATTAGCCAACACCTGAGTTCTGCTTTTTAATGCTTGCACCATCCATCCTTACCACTTCCACTTCTGCACAGAATGGCTACAATTTGATCAAACTTGAAATTTATATTTAAGCTTTTAGATCCTTGTAGGCGAATGTGTAAGCGGTTCAGACCAACATACAGCATAAAATATTACCAACATTCAGAGTAACACATGAGTTTCTGTAAGGTCTTATCTGGGGCAGAGCTAATTGCTACTATTACATACGAGCCCAAGGAAATAGCCAGAATGAATATACACACTCCCAATATTATGAATAAAAGTTATTAATCAAAGGAAAGCATGTTACTCAGGACCAGAATAAGGAATTGTGACATTTTCAAGAAATCTGAGTTTAGAAAAATCTGAATGGCCTTATATTTATCAATAAATGTGATAATTAATGTAAAAATAAATTGGTGAACTGAAGAGATTTTTTTTTTACTGATACACCATCATCTCACTACCTGCATCTCTGAAGACGTGGATCACTTTTGCCCAAACTACAACTCTTTCGGGACTCTTCATATATTTCATGAACCAGAAATTCCATTCTCTAACAAACCAAATCTGCTGGGAAGCAGCAATTATAATGTGATCCAGGATTATCCCTTCCATTCAAGCTCTCACACTAAGCCCTCACCCGGCTGGGTACAAGATGGCAAATGTGTGGATGGGCACGTGTGCACAGATGTCTCTTCCCACTCTTTTCTAAGAGACCTGTGTTCTGTGCAGGTGGCAGGAAAGGGCAGGAGCCCATCCATGCCAAAGAGACCCTCTCTGGTTGCAGATGAGAGAATAATTCCTGGCAGAGTACTTAATTGAAACAAGAGAGAAATGAATAATGAATCAGAAGAAAACTAAGAGAGAAACTGTATCTCTTTGTCCCCGGTCCTTTTTTATGTTTACATGGTGGGGGCAGGCCATGTGGGCTGTGAAACCTTGAGATCTGACCCCAGGCAGTATTGGCTTGGCACCACGCTACCTCATTTTCCCCAAGACCAAATGAAATGCCTAAAAATGTCAAGGCTTGCCAAAACATTTATGTTTTTAGCTTCGCTCGGTTGTCTTCACATTCAGACCTCTTTTCTTCTTCTGCCCTATCCCTCTGATTAGATTACATTCCTCTTAGTTGTGGGAGCTGGGATGAGCTGGGAACTGGAGGGAATACAGTAAAGCAGTCTAAAAGGGAAGAGGGAATATTTCTGACATTCCTCCCGGTGAAAGCGAGCAGCAATTGACCAAACACACTGTACATCCACACGCTGCACTTACACACTGGGTGAAAGGGTCAGCCCTTGATCTCGGTGTTGCCTTATTGCATTTCCCACAAGGCATTACTTTTGTTGACAGATTCCACCCTTCTCATCCATGAGGACTGTCATCTAGTCCTTCAGGCTATGCTCTTGACTACTTCAATTGATCCTTTAGTTTCCCTTTATTTCTGGATGCCATTGTTATCACTGTTGCTGGGATTTTATATGTGCAGCCAAGTATTATTCCAAATCACAGGTCCTCAATTTAAAAAATATAAATAATTTTTTAAAAAGAAGATGTCCAAATTCCTCTAGCTTTTCTTTGGATTGTGTTTAGTGTTTCTAAACATTAACATCCCTCTTTCTCTTCATTCCCCCCAAGTTAAACAGCTCTGAAAGACTTTGAACCTCACTGCCAACTACTGCAAAAAGAATAAATCAGGTAGCAACTGGTTTCAGCTGAAGTCTACAGTGATTCCTACTGGCATTGCAAAGCTTACTTGAATTCACAAGGGGCTTAAAAAGCACTGAGATGGCAGAGATTGTTGTGGCAGAAGCAACTGGAAAATGTCCTGAGATTGAAACACAGACATATTAACATCACCCTTGTGGACGCTAATGACTTGCACTTTAAAATGCCAGAGGCTCATACTGCCAGCTAAAACAAAGGAAAAACCACATTTTTAGTCTCCAAAGACTTTAGATCTTTCCAAACTCTGAGGGCAAATTCAGCCATAATGTATTTTTGCAGCAGAGCAGGGCAGCTCATGCATGCCACTGGGGGAATCATTGCCTGGAGTTGCTGTAGGCAGTGTAGTCGGTATAGCTAAATAAAACAGCAGCTGAAAACCTCTGAGAGGTTAAACCAGTAATGAAGCATTCTATAATGCAATGCAATCAAACCTAAACAGTCTGAAGGCATATCTTGCTGACACTCACAGCACTTGCCTTTCTCACTGAAATGTATTCAAGGGAACGACCACCAAACACAAGGATTTCTACAAGAGATTTACAATTTAAATTGACATATAATTAGAAAAAAAAAATTAAATCTTTTGATGAAGCAGCAATGTCCTACTTAGACACTCCTAGATGAAGAGTTCCTTAAAGAGTTTACTAGTAATGGCAGATTGGAAACTTTCTGAAACTGTAAATGTTTAAAGAGCTCTACTCAAAGAAATGGAAAGGTAAGAGGAAAGGAAGAAAAACAGATGCTGACAATAACGAGAACACTAGGAAAAGGTTTAGAAGCAAATATTTGGAAAAAATGTAAAAAACCAAACTGGCTTGAGTGCAAAAATACCTGTAGGAGAGGAAAAATATGGAAGCCAAATTAATCTCCAATAGAAATCTAATGATGACCCAAGCCTAAGAAACTTTAAAGGGACTGAGAGAAGGTTTATTTAAATTTTTTTATACTTTTTAATATGTAAAAGAAAAGAAATCCAAGTTTTATTTGCTTACATTAGAAATGTGAGCCACATGCACTTTCTTCTTCACAGATTCCATGGATGGCTAAACAATGAGCAGGGTAAGATTTTTGTGCTATATAGATTGCATTTAACCTGAATAACTGAGAAAGTAATATATACTTTGCCTAACTGAAAATACATCTTCTGCTTAAGGGTAAAAAATTCTAAGTCATGTTCCATTGCTTTCTTGGTGACCTACTGCTACTCCCAAAAATTAAACAAAACATCTCCTTTTAAAATTTTTATAAGAATCAGAAGAATTAAAGTAAAAGGCTTTCTCTTATTTTCAAATTACATTTTAAATAATTGTTATAATAGAACGAATCTGAAAAGAGAATACTTTGTTAAAGTCAAGAGAAAAAGAGTTGCAAAAGAGGTGAAAATGCAAAATGATATAGAAGAAAAGCTTTGTATGGTCATCCATGTGTCAAATACTTGTGAGAGACTTTGGTGTTGATAAAGAAAATATGTTTGCTCAATGAACTTCTGGGTCTGCACACCACAATGGTTTAGGCACATCTCTCTCCTCACATAGCCCTCAGTAAAGATACGCCTTAAGTACATTTAGGCCAATGGCTGGCATTGTCAAGTGAGTTGTTAAAAAGATAAATGTGAAATTGTGAAGTTTACAGGCAAAAATTACAACTAAAACAAAACCCAGACAAAAGCAATTAAATTCCTCCCAGAAATGAGGAAATAAAAGCAACACATACACACAACTGAAAAACAGAAGAAAATAGTTAAATTCTGAAGGCTACGATTGGGAAAAAAATGTAAGAAATGAACTTGCCAAGACCCTCCGTGTAAGGGAAACTCCCCTCTCTTCTTTTGATCTATCTCGTGAATAGGCCAAATTCTTCCTATTGGAGTCCTAACACATTCCAATTAATTCACTGTGCATCTTCTAAATTTAGATTTTGAAGTAAAAGTGTTGGAAGTGGCTTTATATTAGTTAAGATTCCATTTGTTCTGGCAAAGATATTTTCTAAAGTTTGAGCTTGAATTTTGTCATGTACAAGTATGTGCAAACAAACATGTTTTGCTAAAACTCTGGGAAGATGGAAAGATCAGATAATGAGAGTTAAATGTAAATGAACCTACAAGAAAGTCTGTGTGTTTAAGCTAAGAATAAGCAAATTATAGAAGATTCAAACAACCTGGTCTGAAAAAATATGCAGTAGTACTGAATTGGATCAAGTGAAGCAATTTTAACTAATATAATTGTTACTAAGTTTATCTATAAGTCTTTGCACATCCTAAAATGCTATTGATGAAGTCCTTACATTGAAGTTCCACAAGAACTAGAAACACAACTTCGGACTGTACAGATTTTTCTGTATGCTTACCTTTCTTTTTGGGAACGCAGAATGCAAATTTAAAGCATTGTATGTATCACTGACTAAACCTTTGTGAACCCTAACTTATTCTGTATCAGGCATGTTTTCACTCCAGTTTAATTTTTATATCCTTCAAAAAATTCTACCACTACAATAAAAGTTTCAACTTGTTGATAAATTACATCAAGCTTACCTCCAGAACTGCATTCAATACTGAAGGAAGCCAAGTAGGGCTATTACTGAATATCATGCTGGGTAGCCAGGGAATATCTAATACAGGAACCTAGGGTATGGATAGCTAACAGTTGTCACCAGGATCCTTCTCCTAGATTCCAATTCTACTCCCTAGCTAAGAGTCAGGAAAATATGCTGCTTGGCTTGACTTCAATTAGAGCACCGCAAAGCACTGGAACCTGACAGCAGCATTAGAACCAATTTAGTTGTACTCTACTAAATTTTTCACTTAAATAAGGACTAAGAACTCACTAGATCACATTTAAAAAACTGAAAGGATGAAACAGCATCAATGCTAAAACAAGACAGGCACCATCAGTCTCTCAGCTTCCCATTTCTGCACAGGCCCACTGCTTGTGATCACTTTGTGTTGGCACAGAGGACAGACACAGAGGATGATCAGAGGACTGGAGCACCTCTTCTATGCAGACAGGCTGAGAGAGTTGAGGTTGTTCAGCCTGTGGAAGAGAAAGCTCCAGGGAGACCCTACAAAACCCTACCAGCTCCTACAAGGGGCCTACAAAAGAGCTGAAGAGGGAGTTTCAAGAAGTGAATGTAGTGACAAGACAAGGGGCTTTAAACCGACAGAGAGTAGATTTAAATTAGACATTAGGAAGAAATTCTTGACTGTGAGGCACTGGAAAAGGCTGCCCAGAGAAGCTGTGGATGCCCCATCCTTGGAAGTGCTCAAGGCTGGGTTGGACAGGGCTTTGAACCACTTGGTCTTGTGGATGGGGAGCTGCATCTTGGTGGTTTTTGAGGTCCCTTCGAACACAAACTATTCTGATTTGTGTGGTCGTGCATTGTAAAGGGCCAGGGAGATGATGTGGGTTAAAACTAATCCAGACTGATACATCCATGTGGATCATCAAGAGACTCCATAAACACTTATTGCCAGCACAAAAGGACGGCATGGGTGAGGGCTCAAAGGCAAAATACACGTTGAAGGAAATATTTTTAGTATATCCTTCTTGCTACTTATCTCAGAGTGTTTCTCAGCTGCTGGTGACAGATTGATTTCCCCACAGACATCAGACTGTGTTCACACAACAGCCTCACGCTTTGACACACAATCCACAGCTTCAAAGAGAGCAACTACTTTGCACTGTGTAAAGACCAGGTTAAGCTTATTTACTTGAAAAATCAACACTCTTTCAAACTTTTATATATTTTCCTAGTGCTGCCCTGACCCACACAAAGGACATTTACAGGCAGGCCCCACACGGCTAATGATGCATCTCCAGGGTGCTTCCCTTTCCAACAAAGTCCTCTCGAGCATTGACCACTCGCTCTAGCGCATCTGAACTGACGTGCTGAAGTAACTTGGTTATTGTTCATCTGTACAAGCTAACAACTTGATCCAAATAATTTTGTGTAAGTGAGCCTTTTCTCTCACTTACTGCTCCATGACTTTTCTCGCTAATTCAAATAGTGACTTTTCTTTTAGTTTTTGTCCTGGGTTGCAGTATATTCTATTACCATCTTCATGAGCTGTGAAACCAGGTGGGGCAGTGCTTCTTTGCCTCCTCCCTCCGGGCTCGGTTCTGTTAATGGGAGCATTTGTGCCTTGCCAAAGGACTCATAGATAACAGACTCCCAACCATCTTCTGTTAATGGGCCCATCAGTGCCTCACCACCCCACTGTGAGACGCTCCGCCTGGGAGGGGGCACTGAACATTTCCCACCTGGATATAATCAGAAGTTTTTCAGGCACAAGGTAGCTTTCTCCGCTGGACTTCCAGAGGATGAGAAGCTACACCACTGGACCTTCAGGCGAGGACCAGNCACTGGGTGACTGTGCTGTTATAACTGCCATAGTCATTGTTGTTTATTGTTTGGTTTTGTTTTATACATATATAAATTAGTAAAGAACTGTTATTCCTATTTCTCATATCCTTGCCTGAAAGCCCCTTAATTTCAAAGTTATAATAATCCGGAGGGAAGGGGGTTGCATTTCCCATTTCAAAGGGGGTTTCTGCCTCACTTAAACAGACGCCTGTCTTTCAAACCAAGACAGTTTTAAAGTAAAATACTAAGCTAAGAACTATCTCCATATGACGTCACTAGATTGTGATTTATTTTGCTAACTATTCCTAGCAAATACAATTTGTGTAGTTAACCCATTCAGAATTTATCATTGTTGAAGACCAATAATTTTTAAATTGGTGTCACTGAGTCAAATGCTTTCTATAAGTGTGCCAGCACAGCTGTCACCTGTACCAACCTGTATCACCTGTATCAACCAAACTTGTAGTCCTTCAGAACAATAACAATCTCATTTGAAAAGCCCTAATTTTTATGAAATCATGTTGGTTAATACGATTTAAATGCTAAGTTGCATTCTTAGCATTTAAATCTCTGTTGAAGTCCATTATCAGTTGGCCTGTTACTTTCTTGAGGCTCTGTGCCTAAATAGCTGTCTTATATTACATTTCCAAAATCCCATGTCTGATCTACATGGGATTTGCATGATCCCATGTCTGCTACAGCAGTAGGAGATCGTACTCCTGATTGTCTGGAATTTCTCAGATTTTCATTCAAAATCAACACCTTGGTACAGACAGATTTGTCAAGAATCTCTTGGGATGACCTGTTCCAACCTGCTTACATAAAAATCATAGAATCAGACAACGGTTCGGGTTGGAAGGGACCTTAAAGACCACCTGCTTCCAATCCCCCTGCCGTAGATAGGGACATCTTCCACTAGACCAGGTTTCTTAGGGTCCCATCCAATGCAGCCTTGAACACTTTCAAGGATGGTGCATCCACCTTGTCTCTGGGCAACCTGTTTTAGTGCCTCACTACCCTCACAGTAAAGAATTTCTCCCTAACATCTATTTCTTCCTTGCTTTTTGTTTGCAAATATTGACTACTGAGTACCTGCGTCACAACAGGGCATTATATCAGGTACGGGGGCACCAATAATATGTGAAGATTATAGAGTGCCTAAGCTTCGAGCTGAGCTCAAGACAACACAGTGTGATTGTTACTGACACCACAAGCCTAGCACAGTGCAGGTTGTAGAGACATCTGGTCCCCTGGATGGAAGAGAAGTTTTCCAGGCATGAGAGGTAGCCAGAAGCTCCTTTCCATAAAGCAGAAGAGAAGGAAGAATCCTTTAATCTCAGTTTGTCCAGCAAGTTTCTAAACCTATCCATGCCATTTAAGAACTGGGGTTTTTTGGTGGGTTGGTTTTTTTTCCCTCGGTAACATTTATTCAGCTCAAATACGACAAATACATGTGATGAAACTCTCACTGCGAAAGACGCAATATGCTCTTCCTTCTGAAAATAAGCAGCTCTTACTGGTACTTTCCAAAGAACAGCAAAATTAAGAAACAAAATAAATGGGGACAAAGCTGTTCTTTAAATTTCATTTTAAGCCAATAACCAGTGTACAAAATCAGAATTAGTGGAGCATGAAATTCTTGTCCGAGTCACTGATTTAGGAAAATAATCAAAAAGTGTTTCATGGCTTCATCAGAACATATATTTTCCAATAATAAGCAGAGCATTTTGTAGAGTAAATCCACATTTGAAATATTTCTTTCTGCACTGCTAAAAATACCATCTCTTTTGCATGTTTTTGATTGATACTTTTAAAACATGAGTTTACAGAAATACACAAATACCTTTATGCCACAAAGTCATATATTTAAAATAACTAATTAGACAAATTAGATAAAACTAAAACTGATTTTTTCATAGGAGATTTGTTTAAAATGTAAATAATTCCTTCTTCCTTCACAGAGATAATTTGTACTGCACCTTGGATAGCCCAATATATTCGACTGCTATTTTATCTTAATTTATCCCGACAGTATCTGCCCCAAGGGAAATATTTGAACTTTCCAGCTTTCACACATTGCAGCAACGGGAAAACATCAACAACACAACCCATGCTGCTGAAACAGGCTACTCTCTCTAGTTAAATGATACCCATTCCAGTCATTCTAACTGAAGTTTATTTAAAAAAAAAAGAGTTTGATAGTTTGCACTATTTAATGATAAATGTTTATTTTGAGCAGTATAAAAGCTAATTAGTTGGAAAAATACAAACTACTCACAAACCACAAAGGAATTGAAGCTGTTTGTTTAGCAAATTTGGAATTCACCCTTGAATTTGACTGTCATTAATTGAAATTTTATTTCAGTTGAGCTGACATTTTGTCCCCAGCTCACTGGGTGAATACAAATGCCTACCTAGAAAGATGCTTCACTACAAATAAACACTTCTTGAGAGAAAAAACCCACCATATTTTGTTTTTATCATACAACATGAAAAAAGTATAAAACCCATTCAAGGGCCTAAAGCAACATGGAAAAGACCACCACTGAATACTGTTTATGGTAAGTATATCTGTTTGGAATTTAAATTTTTTAAACTCTGGAGTTCAGAAGGAAACACTTTCAGAAAACAAATGAAAGCCAGAGAAACAAAATAAATTTTCTACACAGCTAACTGACACTTCAGTTCAAAGTTTTGTTTTGTAAGATGGTCAGTATTTGCACTGAAAAAAAAACTTAATTTTTTTTTCTACCCTGCATTCACAATTGGAAATATTACTCCTCAGTTAGGGCACAGCCATACAAACATTTGATTTGGCATTTGACAACCAGTGGGGCAGAAATGTCCAGCAGGGATGATGGAAAAATTAGCAAGATAATAAAAAATCTCTCAAAGCAGATCAGCTGCCAAAAAAATCAAAAACTTCTTCCAGCAGTGACTGAACTGTTTTAAGAGATTCTTGGTCTCTGGCCTTCAAAATGCTTGTTTACACCTCTGTGGATATTTCTGTCTTCTTGGTCACTCAGGGTTGGGGACCTACAGCACAAGGGAAGAGAAATAAACAGATACATGGAAGCTGTCAACACTGTGGAATCTAATCTGATTACTGTTCATAAAGAGAACAATCCAAGTACCATTTTAGGCAGCCACCTCATATTTGAAGGACCTGAATGAAACTAAATTGTTACTCAGGTAAATGAGCCATACAAATATGCAGCATGCTGTATCTGTCCCCGGTGTGTGCCAGTGAGGCAACATGTGTGAGGTACACACATACTGTATGTGATTTAACATTTCTTTTAGCGTTAGTGGATCAGGTTTTGCAGAGTATTAGTGGCCTTTGGATCAACCCTTCTACATCCTGTATGATTAATTGTCCAATTCCTAAACTATATTCAGTAGCTACTAAGATAAATCAGAACATTTGCAAGAAAACCTCAAATACTTCAAACTAAGGCAGATGTCTAGAGTTTAGATGCTCTTCACTTCATCTGTCTTATAACCAGAATTATTAATTTTTTTTCATTATTTGGGATAGGAGGAGATTTAACAGAGACTCGGCCAGTGTGCCCAGCAATACAAAAACAGCGTCAGAATTCTTAAATGAACTAAAACCTGAAAGCTTAATAACGTTTTATTATAATGTCCCTGTCCAGCTAGGAGTCTGTATGATCTCCAAATCATTCCATTTCTGTTTCCAACCAAAAGTTAAACCTTGCATCAAAATCTTAAAATGTTTTATTACAAACTGGAGCTATAGGCAGCTGAAATTGAGTTTTACCATTCCTGAAACTTGTTTTACTGTTTTCTCCAGCTATTTCCTCTCCAATACCCACAGTAGCCAAACCCTGGGACATGATATTCTTTGTAGTACAGCTTGCCCCTAGTTAAACACGTAAAACAAAGGCAATGACAGAAGAAATACAGTTTGCGACACTTACATGTAAATGTATGTATATATATATATAACCTCTTAATTCTTACTTTGTTGTTATTTAAATGCAGAAGATTTAAGATACTGAACAGCTAGTAATTGGTTACAGATTATGACTGGTTTGCAGTTTTCAGTAACAGTACAATATGCAAATCTCTGAGCTGTATGATTCACTACAGCTCGAAGAATATACCTTCTGACAAAAGCAGCTACCTCAACTCCTCATTTTATGCAGCTTATAGAAAAATTTCAGATGTGACCCAGTTATGTCACAACCATTTTCAAATTGTGATTCTCTGAAAAGTAGCTATATAAAAAAAGCACCTTCTTACTCATCAGATCTACTCCCTGTAGATAGTCAGGATAAGATCTGCTGACTTGGTTACAAAAATAAAGGCACTACTACTTATTAAAATTTCCACTAACCTTGCAAAACTAACATAGCTGAGGAGCCAAGGGAGATAAATTCTTTTGCATTTTCAGTGGAAATAATTATTTTACAGTGCAGTACAGCTCTAAAAGAGCTCCTCAAAGATTTTGAGTTGGATCAAACAAGAGCAAAGGCATAGTTTTGCCTGCAGAAACATTTTAACTAACAGATACATACAATAAGACATACCTTTAGCATTTTGTTAGGGATTAGGTCACTATCACCCATTGGAAATGAATTGTTTTACATGAAAACCAAGCATTCTTTATATAGGAATCAACAGAACTCTGAAGAAGCAATTTTCCATTCAAATTGTCTATTATTCATCTTTCTCCACTTCTCAGGTTTCCCTTCTTGCTTGTAATTTCAACAAGATACTTGGATATTATCCTACAAATCCTAAAACATGGCTTTGATTTTTACTTGCTATTGCTAGCTCCTCTTCCACTTCCTTGGTTTGATTTTCTCATACTGCCAGACTCCTGAGCACAGCAAACCGATGTGCTAAACCAGTATGCCATACCATCAAAGCTGTGCAGTCAGATCTCCATAAAATCTGAGATTGGCTTAAACTCAAGCAAATTTACAGCAGGGCTAGAGGAACTTATTTCGTTTGGGGGAAGAGTGGAAACAATTGACACTCAAAAGATAAACAGGCCCCAAAAGCATCTGAGCAGCAAACTGTAATCTTAAAAGTCCAGGAAAAAGACAAAGGATCTTCTCACTACTTTCCTGAAAGTGAGCTGTGTTAACTTTCATCTTGTTTCTGCATGTGAACAGCAATCCCTTTTTGTTGTGGTCTAATCCCAGATGCCAACTAAGGACCATACATTCAGCAGCTTGCTTTACCCCCAGCAGGATGAGGGAAGAGAATTGGAAGGGTAAATGTGAGCAAACTCATGGGCTGAGAACAATCATGGGAACTCATGGGGTTTCATTGTCATGAAATGAAAAGTAGCACAGAGAAATAAAACCCAAGATACGCGAGTGATGCAAATTAAAGCAATTGCTCACTACCACCCAACCAGCCAGTGGTCCTGCAGCCAACTTTCCCCCTGGTTTTAGTGCTGAGCATGATGCCATACGGTGTGGGATGTCCCTTTGGTCAGTGGGGTTCAGCTGTCCCAGCTCTGTCCGTTCCCCAGCTCCTTGTGTAACCCCAACCTCCTTGCTGCTGGGGCAGTGTGAGGAGCAGAGAAGGCCTTGACTGTAAGTGTTGCTCATCAATGCTGAATACATCCCTGTATTATTAGCACAAATCCAAAACACAGTCCCATCCTAGTGAAAGTTAACTATGTCCCAGCCAAAACCAACACACTTTTTCCATTCAGAAAAATTACCAATTACTCAGTTACCCCCATCTCAGATTTCTCCTTCCTTTCTGTCAAACTATTGTGTGTCACATTTCTCCACTTTTCTTCTAAATATGTATGCTTGTACCATCTCTACCTCACTTCTGTAGCTCTTAAATATCTCACTCCATTTTCATCCTCTCAAAATAAAACCTGACTAGTGCAAAAAGCTTGGCGACTTCAATCTTATTTGCAACTAGAGATTTTTCATGGAGCACCTGCCCTGCTATATGTAATACTGGCTACATTACAAGACTGGAAAGACACAGAAGTAATAAAAGCTGGAGGCAATTTGGGAACCTGGAAAATGTTCCAAACAAGGAAATCACATTATTGCCAGTATTAAGCAACTCAAGTTTTAAAAACCACACATTCGTTTTAAAAACATCACTCTTTTTATATTTTTTTCTCTAAATTAATCAGACATTCTCATTTTATCCTTTTAATTTATTTTTTCTTTTTTGCAAATGAAGCTGAAATACGCATTTTCACAAGATCTCAGAAGTATTAGGAATTCAGCTGGAAAAAGTGAGAGTTTGAAATAATAAATGTGTGAGTACTTTAAGCTGCTCCCACTTTGTCCTAGAACAAAACGGAAATGAGATATTAAAAGCATACAAAAACCTCGGCAAGCATGAATTTCAGCTTAGATTTTCTTTGCTGTCACAAGAGTATCTGTATACTATCTAAATATAGAGCTATCGACATCTATATATATAAATATTCTAAATATCACAGAGAACCACATTAATTATTATCCTTTGATCTTGAACTGGCTTGCGAGTCACCTCTTCCAGAGGTGCATGCCTGAGATTAGGCAAGAGGCTTAAGCCAACACTTTCAGTCAGGTTTAGTGAACAAGCTATAGGGAAAGGTCGTGCTCCCTCAGGATATATTAAAGATGCATATTCTTCACACCAGAACCTCTTAAATAACACATAATCTGAAATCTAAGGTTATCCTTACTCAGCCATCAAAAATAAAACCAACGCTGGTACTAACATTCCATTTATGTAAGTATCTCACCACCTTCTCAATTCCATGGCCTACCTTCTCCCAGAGTCTCAGGTAAAGGCTGCAAATTATCCTCTCCATGGCAAACCTTCCCGATAGACCACTTCCCAAGAGGAATACAGCCACAAAACAAGTGCTGGGAACTGTGTTCCACTATGCTCCCTCTCCCCATCGTGTAACGTGGATCATGCTCCACCTCGAATTAGGACCTTGGTGGGGAATGGATGTCTTGCTGCACCGGTGACATCTGCACAGAGCTGCCTCTAGATGAAGTCATTTTAATCTAGGGAATGGGATACAACAAGAAAAAGTATTGGGAGGTTAGGAGCACAACATCTTCCTTACACACCACAAGATGTTTTGTCGTCACCTTAAAACTTCCTGCCTTGGAACACCTAGAGAGGAGCCCCACCTTTCCAATAGGGACTTGATGGCCCTACTGGAAAGCTCAAGTACCAGCAGAGGACACATCTGAGACCCCTGAAGGGCCCCAGAAATTCACCCACACCCCACTGCACAGCCTATGTCTCACCTAAGTTTCAATGGTCAACCTCTCATAAACCTCCTTTAGCAGAGAAATTAAACAGTCACGATCCCTGCTACCATCTACCCTCTGGCACACAGCAGCCACATCCAAACTGCATAATGGCAATAGTCCTAGGCCAACACTGATGCTCTTCTGCATGTCCTCTTATGTTTCCTTCGCTTTGACACAACTCAGATAATACACTCCAAAAGTTTTACACTGAGATTCTGGGGATATATTTATAGCACAATTGTAACTCTGGATTTTCTGAGTTTCCAAAGCCAACCGTGGTATAAGCTAGTTTTTTAAAATGTTTTGTACATACAGGGTTTTAGTTGCGGGACAGGACAGTGAATGAGAAAAAGTCTAATTACCACGTTATTATAACTCTTGTTTCGGATATTTCTACGACACATTTCAACTAAATTTTAGAAGTTAATAATCAGTGTTTATGGTAAATTCTCAATGGAATTAGCAGAAACCTTAAGAGAACTTACAAGTTCCCGTAGAGGTAGTATGCAGATGACTGAAAGAGTTTGGCCAGAATCCTTGCTTTTAAATCCTCCCACTCTCCAGCATAGCATGGCCATCTCCAAATCACCTACTGGCAACAGCTCCAAGCTGGTTGATGTTAATTCCGCAAACTATGCCAGGCAATTGTCCGACATAGGCTGAAACTATCGTAGAGAATAGGAATTGAATACCAGAGACATAGTTCCAGAGCTCAGGAACATAACCTGGCACTGTTTAGTTATTATCTCCAGGGCTAATTATCTTAATGATGGGAATAAACTCCCTGAGCAGAGTGAATCAGGCCAAGACTTTTAGAGTATGTGGTCTATAGTATATGTCTGTGGGGAAAAAAGTGCTTCTCAGCTACTACTAGTGACACAGTGTTTTCTCTAGACTCTTGCATTAAAAGGCTAATGTTTTTTCCACACAAATAACATCTCTAATACACAACTCATCTTCTTCATCCAGAGAACTAAAACTCTCACCTAGACTCCATAAACATTATGTCTCAATTTACTGATTAAAATTTTTCTCTTTTTCAGATCTTGACAAATGTGATCTAGACCCTCTCATCTAGAGAACTTCAGGAAATATGATTTCCTAAGTCTATTGTTTCAGCTGTATCACATTTTGAATTAATTTCCCAGGACCTCTTTTCCTTTTCACATCAAGGAAATAGTTGTCTTTACCTGTGAAGCAGAGTCATGTCTACAACTTCTCAGTCAGCAGTAAAAAGACAGGACTTCTCTGAGCAGCCCTTGGTTTCAGATCCAGGTATCCACCAACCGGATTATCAAACAAAGACTTTTGCTTTTTCTTTGTCCTTTGGAGGAATTCTTGCTCAGCATCTGTCTTAGCGTTCTCCTTCTTAAACACTTAAACTATTCTTTACTGATTCAGCAGCAGTGAAGTCTCAGTAGGAGAACTTACTATTTATTATGCTAACCAAAGTCACCTCATTTTTTTCTTTTTATCTTCCAGTCTGTTGGGGTTTAGAGTTTTTCATTTTGTTTCTTTCCCTCAGGGAATTTTCTCTCATATGTTGCTAAGAGACAATAATGACTGGTACTTTAGAGAGACAAAAGAAGTTGCCACGGGAAGGGTGTGGCTGGCTACTCTATTAGCTGGGGGGATTTCTCTTGGAAGGGCGGAGATCGCACCAGATTTGGGCTGGGAGGAAAAGGGGGCTGGGGCAGCTCGTAGCTCTCTCTAGCTCTCTCAGCATTTGGAGGGGAAACAGGCTGCAGTCGCCGTGGGGAGATTTTGCCACCACTGCTGGGTTCTGTCTCCTGCTGCTGCCTTCGACTGTGAGTGAAGCTCTGCTTGGGGGAGCGGCCATTGCACTGGAACCTTATTAACACCCTACCTCACTAAAAAAGAACCCTTTCACCATCTGCTCAGGTTCCTCAGGGGAAATCCTGGGATCCCTGAGCCTCTTCCCCCTCCAAGGGAGCCTCTCATCACGGTGTTCCGGAGCCGGGCTGCTGCTGCCCAGCCCTGCTGTTTCTCTGCCACTGCTCTGGGTTTTTTGCTACACTGTAGCCACGCACCCCCTGCCTGCCGGGACACCTCGCAGCTCCTGCCACAGCTGCCGGGTTTCTGCTACCTCTTGCTTGCTACTCTGAGTGAGCCCACCCTGCCATTCCGGCTGCTGCAGCCCACTTCTCCATCCACCCTGCTCGCCATTCCTACGTGAGGGAAACCCGCTGGCCCCCGCGCCACAGCGCCCCCTGCAGGCGCGGGGGAACCATCGCACCCGCCGTGCCCGGCTGGGAGCCACCAGCGCCCCTGCCGGCTGTGCCCGGGACTGCGCCCAGGGGAAAGCGCCTAAAGAGCGGGAAGAGACTGTTCATTGGGGTTTCTCTTCTTGGTTGTGGTTGTTTCCACTGTTGTTGTTTGTTTGCCTCGTTATACATGCCCATACTAGTAAAGAACTGTTATTCCTTTTCCCATATCTTTTCCTGGAAGCACCTTAGTTTCAAAGTTACGGTAATTTGGAGGGAAGGGGGTCATATTCTCCATTCCAAGGGAGGTTCCTGCCTTCCTTAGCAGACATCTGACTTTCAAACCTAGACACAGTCCTTTGCTGTACCATTTCTCGTCTTTACCGTGAACAATGTTGGTATTTTTATACTGTGTCATTAAAATGAGCTCTCAGGGGCTCTACTCCATCATTAAAGTTNCGGGCGCGGGGAACCCACCCCCCCCGCCGTGCCCGGCCGGGAGCCAGCAGCGCCCCTGCCGGCTGTGCCCGGAACTGCGCCAAGGGGAAAGCGCCTAAAGAGCGGGAAGAGACTGTTCATTGGGGTTTCTCTTCTTGGTTGTGGTTGTTTCCACTGTTGTTGTTTGTTTGCCTCGTTATACATGCCCATACTAGTAAAGAACTGTTATTCCTTTTGACATATCTTTTCCTGGAAGCACCTTAGTTTCAAAGTTACGGTAATTTGGAGGGAAGGGGGTCATATTCTCCATTCCAAGGGAGGTTCCTGCCTTCCTTAGCAGACATCTGACTTTCAAACCTAGACACAGTCCTTTGCTGTACCATTTCTCGTCTTTACCGTGAACAATGTTGGTATTTTTATACTGTGTCATTAAAATGAGCTCTCAGGGGCTCTACTCCATCATTAAAGTTGGTGGGCACATACCTAACCCAGCCTGACAGTGAGCATTAGCTCTGTACTTGGGTAAAAAACATTGCTCATCCTCATTAAGACTGACAGGAAAATCCACAAACAATAGAGGAGCCCTGCAACATTATTTGAATAAAAGGAGACAGTCCACTGGGGCACAAGCTGTGACCTCAAATACCCCCTACCAGGCACCCCAATGACCTCAAGTAACCCCCACCAGTGACTCCAATAACCTCAAGTAACCCCTACCAGGAACTCCAATGAACTCAAGTAACCCCCAACGACCTCAAGTAACCCCTACCTGGCACCCCCAATGACCTCAAGTAACC
>VZRR01000319.1:0-41583 GCA_013398015.1 Oreocharis arfaki
CAATAGCAGGCGTGCTCTTGGCTCAGAGCCAAGGGTGCCCAGCACGCTGTAACTTTTGCTTTATTATTAATTATTTCTGTTCCTTTATTGTCTTTTATTAAACTTGTAAATTTTAACAGGAGAAGTGAACCTCGTTTTTCACNAACCTCGTTTTTCACGGGGGGGGAGGGGGGGGGAGGGTATGTGATAGGCAGTTCAGGAAGGCTGTCCCGTCCTAGTACCTCAGCCGATGGGAAAGGAAGAGGTCAACATGCAGCCAGGAGTTTAGGATAAAAGGAGGCTGCGGCCTCCAAAACCTCGAGAGAGAAAACCCTGCAAGCATATGCCCCGGTGGACTCTCTCCCTTTATTCGAATAAAGTTGCAGGGCTCCTCTATCTCCGTTATGGACGCTGGCTTCTCATACCATGATTTTCTGTACAAGACAGGGGAGTTATCCGGGGTCCTTCCACTGTCTGGGGCTGGCACGTGGCAAGAGGAGCTGGAGGCATGTCTCACCCGGTTTTTAGGTGACCAGCTCTTGAAGTTTTAGGAGTTCTCCTTTTGTTGTTTTTTTTCTCTTAAAGAATTTTCTTAATACGTGTTGCTAGGAGACAATAACAACCGGATACTTAAGAGAGACAAAAGACCTGGCCACAGCTCGGGGGAGGGGTCCAGCTGGTTACTCTCTTTTACCTGGGGTTTTCTCGTGTAGGGCAGAGACGCCGCGAGATTTGGCCTGGGAAAAAGGGGTTGGGTGGAGTCCCTAGTGCTCTTATTCTCTCGGCATTGGGGGGGAGGGGGTGGGGAGAGAAGACTCTGTGAGGAGAATTCATCACCACTGTGGGGTTCTGCCTTCTGCTGCCTTCCTTCTGCTGTGAGTGGCGCTCGCTTGCTGGAGCAGCCATTGCACTGGGACCCTATTTAATACCCTACCTCACTAAAAGAGGGACTTTTTCACCATCTGCTCAGGTGCCTCGGGGGAAAACCCCGGAATCCTGAGCCTACCACTCCCTGCCCTGCTGGGAGCCAGGCCGTGGCTGCCCTGCTCCTGCCATTCCTCTGCCACTGCTCGGAGTCTTTGCTACAGGGTGGGTCTGGACTGAGAAGTGTTTTTCCTAGTAGACATGGGAGCCTCTCTGTCTACTTTGAATTTTATGCCAAAGGGGGTTCTTTTGATAATTTGGAGAGTAAGTGGAAAAGATGAGCCAGTGCACTTTATTCAACTGCTATCAGTGAATATGTGAGATGGGCTTGAAAAGCAAGAGTTTCTGTTTGTTCCTAGTTGTGATTGTGGTTTTCTAGGAGGGGATTTGATGACTGAGTTGGGAATGAGAGTTAGTGTTGTGAGGTGTGATGGGGAGGCTAGTGATGTTGTGCCGATAAAACTTATGCTAAAGTGAACCCAGAAGTGTTGGCAGTCCCCGGGGAATATGGAAAACTGGATGTGGAGCCTCTCCAAATTACTCTGAGGTAACCTGGACAAATGGTGTCTAAAAAGCAATACCCTCTTTCAAGGGAAGGAAGGAAGGGGTCACAGCCTGTTATTGAGTCTCTGTTAAAAGGGGGTTTTTGGAGCCTATAGAATGGTCAGCGAGCGGAGCTGAAGGCGTGCCTCACCCAGTTTCGGTGATCAGCTCCCCTTGGTGGTGGCCGGCACCAGGCGATCGATTGGGTTCCTGAGACCGTCCAGGAGACAGACGAGTGGCGGACCAGGGCAGTCCGTGAAGAGTCCACAGGGAAGGATGACCGAAAATCTCACCGCTGAGTACAATGGGATCTTCGGGCAGTAAACCTGGGAGGGCACCCATGGAGGGTAGCACAAGTAAAGCAGGGCACCCATGGAAGGTTGCAAAGGTAAAGCCAGGAAGGGGCCCCAGCAAAAGGGATGACGATGCCAAATTATCTCCAAAAAATCCCTTCGAAGAATGTGGAGTTAGTTTACACATTCTCCCAGAGGTAATTAAGGACATGGATGCCCAAAGGGAGCAATAAGGGAAAGCTGAGAAGTGGTCCCGACAATCCATGCCCAAGGAGGCAATAAGGGAAAGTCAAGAAGGGCTCTCAACAATCCCTGCCCAGAGGGGGCAATAAGTGGAGTCGAGAAGGGGTTTCGACAATCCATGCCCAGAGGGGCAATAAGGGGAGTCAAGAAGGGGTTTCAATAACAGGAGATGGAAAAACAGTGTTAATATGTTGAGAAAAAAAAATAGTTTAAGGGGAGTGTAGAGAAATATGGTTGAGGCAGGGAGCGGCAGGACCGGGTGCGGAGGTACAAGACGAGGAGCACGGGCTGGGGCCCTCTGAGGGCTATGCGGCAGCCAGGGCTCAACCCCAGGCAGGGGCAGCAGTGGCCCCTGGCCCCTTGAGGCTGTGGTATGCCCCAGCCACCTGTGGAGCTGCCGGCCGTGCCCGCTGGGAGCGCTGGGGGGAGGAGCCGTTTGGACACTGCAGCAGGACAGAGACCGGCTCTGGTATATGGTGTGCAGTGAGGAGAGTGAGCACAAGGAGGAGGAAGAAGGAATATCTGGGAAATGCGGATTGTACGTGGAAAGATTAGCATTTTCTTTTAAGGATTTTATTTGGTTCACTGGAGAAACTAATGGTTTTGAGCTGTGGGAGAATGAGTACCCACAGGCTGTAGCGGGGGTGACTAGAAGAAGGGCAGAATAAGCACCTGGATGAACTGGTTAGAAAGATACCTCAAGTGTATGCAAAAAGGGATGAGGAAAAGGCAAAAGCAAAGGCAAAGGTGATGGCAGAGTTTTTACGGCCCCAGAGAAATAAACCTCAGGACCCAAGGGGTCCCCTGGGATAGAAGGGACGGGGTTGGCCACAAGGAAGTGGCAGAAGCATTCCCTCCTCAGCAGGGGAGAGCCAACCCAAACAGCGGCTGGGAGGGAATCAGTGTGCTATCTGCAGGGCAGAGGGACACTGAAAGCGGGAATGTCCACAGAAGCAGCTGGACCCTCAGGAAGAGGAAGTCCAGAGGATGATGGAGATCGGCCGTTAGGGGTGTCAGGGGCTCCCATTATACCAGGGACCCACCACACTGGAGCCCTTGCTAACTTTTAAGGTGGATCTGGATCAAGAGGAGCTGTGTTTTCTGATAGACACAGGGGCCTCTCAATCCACTTTGAATTTTATCCCTAAGGGGGGAAATTGTAAAAAAGACCTTTGGTTATTCCAGGGGTAAGTGGAAAGGATGAGCAGGTGTGTTTTATTCAGCCACTATCAGTAAATGTGAGGAATAGGTTTGAATTGCAAGAATTTCTGTTTGTTCTTAATTTTGATTGTAATTTACTGAGAAGAGATTTGATGGCTAAAGTGGGAATGCAAATTAATATTGTGAAAAATGATACAGAGGCTAACACTATGGTAACTTTGTGTAAAATGACTGAGAAGGCTTATGCTGAAATAAAACCAGGAGTGTGAGCAGCTCCAGAAAAATATGGAAAATTGAATACAGAGCCTCTCCAAATTACTCTGAAGCAACCAGGACAAGTGGTGTCTAAAAGCAATACCCTATTTCACAGAAGGGAAGGAAGAGGTTACAGCCTGTCATTAAATCCCTGCTAAAGGCAAGTTTTTTAGAACCGTGTATGTCTCCCTATCACATCCCTGTCCTACTGGTTAAGAAACCACATGGAACCTACAGAACAATGTAAGATTTAAGAATAATAAATTAAATTGTCAAACCAAGGCACTTCTGAATCCATACACCATCCTGAATCAAATCTCTTCTTCATATCAATATTATTCAGTACTGGATTTGAACGATGCTTTCTGGGGGTGTCCGATTACAAAGGACAGTAAACAGTATTTTGCCTTTGAGTGGGAACAGAAGGAAGGAGGGAAAATGGTAGAACAATTGACATGGACGGTCCTCCCACAGGGATATACAACCACCGGTTTTGTTTGGGCAAGCCTTGCAGAAAATATTAAGAGAGTTTACTCCACCCTCAGGAGTTAGGTTGTTGCAATATGTGGATGATTTGCTTTTATCAGGGGAACAGGAAAAGGTAGTTGAAGAGGCCACTGTGAAGCTGCTTAATTTTCTTGCTAAAAAGGGACTTAGAGTGTCTAAAAAGAAGGCGCAGTTGGTAAAGAAAAGGTTAAATATTTGAGACACATTTTGACTGAAGGGTTACAGTGTATTGATCCAGAAAGAATACAAGGAATTTTACAAGTACCATTACCCCACATGAAAAAGGAATTGTGGCAGTTTTTAGGGTTCGTGGGGTACTGCAGAACATGGATTGAGGATTTTTCTGGTTTAGCCAGACCTTTATATGACTTTTTAACCCAAGACAGTCCTAATGTTGTGGTAGGGACACCAGAAGGAGAGCAAAGCTTTATAAAATTAAAAGACAAATTGGTTAATGCCCCAGTCTTAGCTCTTCCAGCCCAGGGCCATGCTAAAGGAATTTTGATACAAGAGCACGGGATTTATTTTTCTAAACTGTTACACCCAGTAGCCAGAGGCTGGCCCCATTGTCTGCAGAACTGCGCAGCCACAGCCTTGATGGTAACTGAAGCCCGAAAACTGACAATGGAAGGATATCTGATTACTAAAGTTTCTCATCAGGTTAAAGCTTTGTTAACTGAAAGAGCCTCTAAGTGGATGACCAGTGCTTGGTTATTACAGTATGAATCTTGTTTAATAGAACAGGAAGATTTAGAATTGAAAAGTGTGAAAGGGTTTAACCCAGCCTCCTGTCTGAACAGCCCTGAAGAGGGGGACCAGGAAGAAACCTATGACTGCATTCAGGTTATAGATCTCCAGACCCGGGCTAAGGGACATTTACGAGACACTCTCTGGCCTGAGGGAGAAAATGTGTTTATTGACGGGTCTTCAAGGGTGTTAGAATGGAAGCGATTTACAAGAAACACTATCATTAATGGAAGGGAATTAAAGGAAGAGGGGAGGTTGCTGCCCACATGGTCAGCTCAGACAGCAGAGCTGTATGCTCTTGGGAGAGCCTGTGAATTATATCGGGACAAGATAGTGAATATTATTCCTGATTCTAAATATGCCTGTGGAGTGATACATGCATTTGGGAAATTATGGGAAGAAAGAGGTTGATTAACTTGCAAGGGAAAACCGTTAGCTCATGAGAGCCTAATTTCTTGCCTACTGGAGGTGGTGAATTTACCAAAAGGGGTGGCAATAATCCACGGGGACACCAGGCAGGGTGCTCAGAGGAGACAATAGGTAACTGACTGGCTGATGAAGAGGCTCGGAAAGCTGCACTGCTTCCAGAAATCTCTAAGATCCTCCCCTTGCTCCCAGTAACCCCACCGCTGCCAGAAAAACTGTCTTTTCCACCAGAGGAGTTTGAGATAATTTTAAAAAGTGAGGCAGAGGAAAGAGGGGATAATTGGTTTACAAGGGGTGGTAAGCAGTGAATACCAAAAGCTCTGGCCTTACAGATATTAAAACAATGCCATGAAGGGAGTCATTGGGGCTCCCAAGGACTGGCAGAAGCCTTCCTCAAAANGCAGTGAATACCAAAAGCTCTGGCCTTACAGATATTAAAACAATGCCATGAAGGGAGTCATTGGGGCTCCCAAGGACTGGCAGAAGCCTTCCTCAAAATGTGTACTGCTGTGGGTTGAGCTTTTGTGCTGAAGCTAATAATACGGTTACAAAGAAAATTGCCAGGGGAGGGAGGCCTTGGGCTATATGTCCTTTCCAAAGATGCCAGGTGGAAATAAGTGATGTATATTTAAAACAATATGTGGCCAGAATACTGTCTCTTGTGAAATCCCTTTAACAGGAAGCTCAGCTGGCACAGACCTTGCCTTTAGAGCTTGCTGTTCATAACATCCAACCAGGACACTGGGCCCTAGTTAAGGAGTGAAAAGAAGCACCATGGGTGGTGAAGTGGCGTGGACCTTTCCAAGGGTTACCGAGCACAGAAACAGCTGCCAGAACAGCTGAACACGGGTAGATCCATCACACTCGGGTCAAGGTCTCTGAGGCCCCAGAGATTTGGACATCTCAGCTGGAGGAGGCCACGACTGACACTCCACAGGAGTGGACCAGAGCCGCAGCCAGTGCGTCGACATCGGGGGAAGCTCTGTGTGCCTACCCACAGACTGCCTGCTGAAATAGTCTGTATAGGCATCCCTCCTTTAGTATCTCCAGTCATTGAGGGGCTAATCCTCGCTGTCATTGTTTTCTTTATGTTAAGCTGTTTCTGTGCCTTCTCCCGCCACAGGTAGTGCGGAAGACAACAGACAACAGACAACGTGAGAATTAGATTAGGAGATTAGATTACACCATTAATGGTTTCTTAATGGTTTTCTTATCTTTATATTGTCAGTTAGGTTTGGGCCAGAGGTGGGAGAATAGTTTTTAGTCCTAGGGGAAGAAGTAGCAAAAACCTTTAACCTTAGCAATTGTTGGGTCTGCAGAAGGCCGGGGAGATCTGAAGACTGGCCGTAGATAACATCGCAGGTTACCGCCAAACTGGTCAGGGGTATGTTATGTAGGGGATATTAGACTGTTGTTCTTTTTGCTACCACAAGTTCAGGGAAATCAGTTAGGAATCAAGGTATATGATAATCTAATTAGAGAAAAAGAGTCAATTGATGCATCTCTGGCTGGAGGGAGCACCCAAAAGTGGGGAAAAGATGAATGGCCACCTGAGCAAATCATACAATACTATAGACCAGCCCCTGGGCATCCTAATGAATTACTATCAGGTGCCAGAGAACCCATTTATAATTTAAATTGGATAATTAGGTTACAAGCTGTGTTTGAAATAATAACTAACCAGACAGCTACAGCTCTTGACCTTGAAAGTTAGCACATGTACCGGTCAAAACGTGGAAAAGTTATGAATGAGACACATTTTGTGCTTACCTGGGTGACAATGGGTTAAATAAATGCTTTTTTCCCCCTCTTGTGTGCTGTAGCAACTCTAATCTTTTTACCCTGCATGACACCTCCCCTAGTGCAACTTAGTCAACATGTGATCAAGGGGATACAGGTAGTAGCCATGCCTACTGATCCAGAAATGGCTACAAAAAGACAGAAAATAATATCACTGGAAATAATTGCAAAACCAAAAAGGACCCAGGAACAGAAGGTTAAGTAAATGATAGCTAAAGTTTGTAAAGAGAATTATTGAGAAAATAAAAGAGGAGGGATTAAAAGGAATGAGAAGGAGGTGTCTTTACAAACAAACTGTGGGCCTGCAGTAGATAAAGCCAGATACTGAGAGGTGAAAGAAGCAATGGGAGGAACCATAAATTCCATAGGAATTCCACTAAATTGATGCAGACTGTTGCTCACTCAAGATTGAGTTAAATCCCTGGACTTAGAGAAAAAAAGAACAGAGACACAAGGAAAAAGAAAAAAAAGGTGGGGTACACATTAGAAGGGGGTCCTTGCTAGGCAATTCAGGAAGTCTGTACCTCTCAAGTACCTCAGCCAATGGGGAAAGAGAGGGAAATGCGGCCGGGAAATTAGGATAAAAAGGAGGCAGTATCCTCCAGCAACTTGAGAGATCCCATGGGAAATGCCCATGGCCTCTCCCTTTATTCAAATAAAGTAACAGGACTCCTCTGTCTCCTTTTTAGACATAAACCTCTGGCGTTTGTGGATTAATTTTCCTGACACATTAATTTTCAGATACAGCCTTCAAGACAGCTGAACACAGGTGGATCCATCACACTTGGGTCAAGGCCTCTAAAACCCCAGAGATTTGGACTTCTCGACTGGATGAAAAGGATGGGAGACTGTGGCTAACTCTCTGCAGAGGTGGACCTGATCAGTAAGCCCCGGATATTAGTGGGCTAATGTAAGCTGTCATTTCCTACTTTGTTCTCTGTATTTACTGTATTCTGTGCTTCTCTGTATTTACTTGCCACATCTGGAGCAGGGACCGGACGTGGGGACGCGGTGTTTCAAATGTTGTTAAAAAGGTGTTTCAGGTTGTTAAAAAGGTTAAGTTAATAATAACTAGAGTTTGTAAAGACAACGTGAGAATTTAGAAGAGGAGGGATTCATAGGGAAGATGTGTGCTAAAGTCTTCACAAACAATTTGATGGGTGTTAACGTCTTTGAAACGGGTCTTTTCTGACTTTGGGCAGCAGGTTCACTGTAGAGCCCAGACAGCTTGGCGCCTGAAACAGACAAGGCTCTGCACAAGCCAGAGTTTCTGAACTTTGGGGTAAAATGACAGGTTCAAGGGGGGACAGGGGGTAGACAGTTCAGGAAGGCTGTACCTTCCTCAGCCAATGGGAAAGAAAGAGGGCAACGTGAGGCTGGGAGTGAGGATAAAAGGGAGGCTGCGTCCTCTGAAACCTCGAGAGAGAAAACCGCGCGGGTGCGTGTCCCGATGGACTGTCTCCCTTTATTCGAATAAAGTTGAAGGACTCATCTGTCTCCCTTTTGGACATAAACCTCTCGCGTTTGTGGATTTTCCTGACATGTGGATCCTGTGCAGGGTGCTGATGACAGCAGCACCTTGCAGGTGGCCGTCTGTGCGTCCGGTGCCTGTGCGTCCTGGATGTCCTGTGTCTGCATCCATGTGTGTGTTTCTGAGACTTGTGCTCAGCTTCCCTGCTGCCTGAATCCACAACGGGGAAAGCAGCAGGCACATCCTGGGCCTGGGCCGGACAGGCAGTCCCGCTGGGTGCGCTGGGCCGTCTTCCCTACCGCCGGGCTGGGCAAACCTGCTACCGGGTAGCCGGTGCCGCTGCACTACCGGGGCAGCCGCTCCGCCCGGGTCGCCGCGGAGGGCTGGGGAGCGCGCGACGAGGGCGGGACGGGGGGCGAGAACTCCGCCTGTCATTGGTGGGATGTGCCCTTGAGGGAGGTGAGGCCGGGCTCTGATTGGTGCTCTCGCGGCGGGGCGCGGTGCGGAGGTTCGCTCTCGCGGGAACTGGGCGCAGAGCGGGAAATTCCTCCCGCGGCGCCGCTGAGGTGCGGCCCAGGCCAGCCTGGATGGCGCTGCGGGACGGCGCCGAGCCCGAGACAGCGCGGCGAGGGCGGCGGCCAGGCGGGCCCCGGGAGCCGGCGGCCGGCGCGGGGTCTGGCCGTGACGATGCCCCCGCGCTGTCTGCCCTCAAGCGCCTGGAGCGGGCACAGCGCACGGACCGACTGGACGCCCTGTTCGGCTTCGAGCGGCCCGCGGAGCCCGGTGAGCTGACGGGCTGGCTCATCAACATGCACCCGGTACGGGCCGGCGCGGCGGGAGGCGAGCAGGCAACAGATGGGGCATGGGAGGTCCCGTGGGGAGACCCCTGATAGGGCCTGGGGAGGGGTTTCCCACAGAGGCACCCCAGCCGTACCCGGGAGGGGAGTCCAACGGAGTTACTGCCTGTAGGGCTGGGGGTAGGGGTCCTATGGGGAGGCCCCCGATACAGCCCGGGGTGTGGGAGGAGTCCCACGGAGATACCTCACGTAGGGCGTGGGGAGACCCATGGTAGGGCTGAGCGAGGAGGTTCCCACAGACAGATCCCGGCCCTGCTCGGGGGAGGAGGTCCAGTGTCTCTGCTGGGCCTCCCATGTTTCCCTGGCCCTACCGGGAGGGAAGTCCCACACGGAGACCTGCGGTAAGCCCCGGGTGGAAAGGGTCTCGTGGTAGGGTCCCGTGGTGGGGTCCCGGGGGAGTCTCATGGAGGGACCTTGTTGAGTCCTGGTGCCCATGGGCAGACGGAGGTGCTGGATGAGGACCGGCGGTCAGTGAGCGCAGTGGACTACTACTTCATCCAGGAGGATGGGAGCCGCTTCAAGGTGGGTACCGGGGGGGACCATGTGGGTACAGTGTTCTGGGAGGGAATCTGTCACCATCGTCTGTCTGCTCCTTCTTAGGTGGCACTACCCTACAAGCCCTACTTCTACATCGCCACCCAGAAGGTGAGGAGTGGCAGGGCTGAGCTCCCCAGGGAAGGAGACAGCATCTTGGGGAGCTCAAGACCTCCTGGGCAGGCTGCTTTAGGATGGTGTCCTCCCAAGGACAGAGATGCACTGCTCAGGCCCCGGCTCTCTTGACAGGGCTGCGAGCGGGAAGTGTCCTCCTTCCTCTCCAAGAAGTTCCAAGGGAAGATTGCAAAACTGGAAACTGTCC
Source organism: Oreocharis arfaki (assembly GCA_013398015.1). Taxonomy (NCBI): domain Eukaryota; kingdom Metazoa; phylum Chordata; class Aves; order Passeriformes; family Paramythiidae; genus Oreocharis; species Oreocharis arfaki. Next base: position 10,063 of record VZRR01000319.1, read on the forward strand.
CCAAAGAGGACTTGGACCTGGTCTGTATCCCTCTGTGGGGGTTTTTTGGACCTTGCACAGCCCTAGTGATGTAGGAAGGGGATGAGCAGGGAGAGAAAGCAGCATGCTTAACTTAAGTCTCCTGGTGCTTCTGTGGCATCTCAGAAATGTCTTTATTATGGCTAATTGCTTATCAGCAGTAATTACATTCCTCTCCTTGAACATATCAGCTGTTTCAGACAATGTGTTCAGGACATTAATTTCTGTAATTAAAGTGGTTGGAGGAAGAAGCATACTGCAGGCGGGGGATGCTGCTCATGCTTGACCCATTCTTCCTCTTTTTTCCCTGGGTAAATCCCACTTGTGGGTGCCTGCACAAGCAGCAAGGCTGGCTGGGCTCTTGCTGTGCTGCTCTTGATACATCTACCAGAATCTCTCCTCACTGCTTTGCTGTCCCACCCATCAGCACCTCTTTTTTGGCCAGTCCTTCCACCTGCATCAGTCTTGTTGGCCTTCCACCTCTCTCTCATGGTGCCCATCCCTGAGCTGCCATTCTCCTGCTGCTTTGCAGCCAAACCACTTGGTGGGCCTGAAGAGGAACTACATCAAGCTGTCCTTCAACACGGTGGAGGACTTGGTGAAGGTGCGGAAGGAGATCTCTCCTGCTGTGAGGAAAAACAGGGAGCAGGACCAGGCGAGTGATGTCTACACGGCCATGCTGTCGAGGTGGGAGCTCCCCGTAGGGGATTCAGTCAGTCTCATGTTAATAATTTGTAGAACCATGGAATAGTTTGGGTTGGAAGGGACTGCTGAAGGCCACCTGGCCCAACCCACCTGCAGACACCTTCATCTAGACCGGGCTGCTCTAAGCCATGTCCAGCCTGGCTTTGAACACTTCCAGGGATGGGAAGTGTTCAAAGTGTTTTTCTGGGCAATCTGTGCCAGTGCATCACCACCCACTTAATAATTAGACCCTCTTGATTATTTCCCAGCTGTCCTCAGAGGTGTTGTCCTGCCTGGGTCTGACCCCAGCTATGCCTCTCTGCCACCCATCTTCAGGGTGGTTCTTACAGCTCTATGCTGCACATCAAGAGGTCCCAGAGTTGATGGGATGGGATGTGGTGGTATCTCTGGCAAACAGTTTGCCTGTTCCCTGTGAAAGGATCCGGAGAGGCAATGGGCAACCTTACTGCTAGTTGTGATCAGGACAAAAATAATCCAACATTTTCTATTTCTTTCCTGTCTCTGACTCCTGCTGCTGGTGTCACCAGTGCCACTGGGTGTCCCTGGGAGACAGACAAGTGGGTAAGGCAGCTGCTTCCCTCTGCTCTTGCAGTGCTCTGAGTGGGGGCAGTCTAAGCACAGATGAGCAAGGAGCCTCTAAAAAAATTGCCAACCAGATGGACAACATTGTGGATATGCGGGAGTATGATGTGCCCTACCACGTTCGCCTTTCCATCGACCTAAAGATCCATGTGGTGAGTAGAGAAGAGCTTTGCTTTCCCAGTCACATTCCTGTAGCACAGAAGAGTTTTTTTCTCTCCAACACTTTTACAAAAGTATTGGTGACAATGAGTTCATGTCTAGAGCTCAGTTCTGTTCTACTGGGCTTCTCCTTAGTTAATGGCACACAGAAAAACTAACTGATTAATGTATGGCCATAGTTTGCGCCTTTCTTCTGGCTGCCTGTGATTGCCACAGTTCCAACTCCAGCAGCTGGACAGAGTGACATGGGGATGTGGCCCTGCCATAAGGCACTGCCCACCCTCATCTCTCCACAGGCTCACTGGTACAACGTGCGATACCGGGGCAACACCTACCCCCCCGAAATCACCCGCCGAGATGACCTTGTGGAGCGGCCGGTGAGCATTGGGCAGGCAGGTGTCCTCTGTGCAGATGTGTCTGCCAGAAGGGACTGGTTTCTAACATGCTGCCAGTGTAAAACTGTGGTGGCCGGGGGAACGCTGGGCTTGGGTAGTGATTTTTGGGTTGATAAAGCACTAAAATGATTAATGGGGAGGTTCTGGTTCACTTACTGGGCCAACACTGGGTTTTATGGAAACCACCCTTTAAGTCGGCTCTGGGATATTTTCTAATGGATTTGGTCCTGTCCAGGATCCTGTTGTTCTTGCCTTTGATATTGAAACGACCAAACTCCCTTTGAAGTTTCCTGATGCAGACACAGACCAGATCATGATGATCTCCTACATGATTGATGGGCAGGTAAGGATACCAGGGTGGTTTCCTTCAGGCTTGGGCAGCGAAGTCAGGAAGCAGCCTAGCATTCTCTTTCAACCCTGCTGGCTCCAGGCTTGCCACGCTGCCAGCTGCATGGTGTGTGGCTGTGGGAATGGCATTAAAGTCTGGGTGATGCACACGAAACTGAATTTCGTGGAACCCAGCCCAGGTTGCTGGTGCTTCTCTGTGGGAGAGAGACAACACTGGTGTCTCGTGTTGTCTCTCCATGGCCTCCTTTTCTGGTGGTCAGTGATGTTTCAATGGATGACTCCCAAAATGTTGTTCCCCTTTGACAGAAGCTCTGGCTTTCAAGAGGAAAGCATGCCATTGTTTGGACATCATTTTTGAGTTGCCTGCGACCCCAGTCCTCCTCACTGCCTCCTTGTCACTTCCTCAGGGCTACCTGATCACGAACAGGGAGATTGTCTCAGAGGACATTGAAGACTTTGAGTTTACTCCCAAGCCGGAGTATGAGGGTCCATTTTGTGTCTTTAACGAACCAGATGAGGTAAGTCAGTTGTGCTCTGCAGAGTTTTACCTGCCTGGAGCTTTTCTTGGCCGGAGAGCTCATTCCCTGAGAGATTGCCTCCCTGGGGAACATGGTAAGTCCGGCGGGGCTGCTTGTGCTTTAATTTCTTGGGAGTAAGGGTAAGAGAGGTCAGGTTTGGGCTAGGTGCAGAGGAAAGGGGAAGGGTGGAACAAACTGTGTGGTATCCACCACCTCTCTGTGGAGGAGATGAAGTTCCTTAAAATACATGTCTTTTCTGTTTCGTCCCAGGCTCATTTAATCCAGAGATGGTTTGAACATGTCCAAGAGACCAAACCCACCATCATTGTCACATACAACGGAGACTTCTTTGACTGGTAAGATCAGGGATGACGACTAAACTGGCAAAGTGTCACCTGAGCTAGAGGGCAGGGTCATGTTCCGTCCTCAACATCCTTCCATAGTTCAGACAGTGGGGAGGCCGTGTGGCCACATGCGGAGTGCCCATGTCCTGCATCTCACCCAATCCTGTGGTCATTGGCTTGGCAGCAGGACTTTCTGAAGAATCCCATCCACTTGCCTGAGCTGCTTTTAAACCCTTGGCAATGTGGGAATGTCAGTATATGGATGAGCCCAGTCGTGGGAGAGCAGGGAGAGTGTCAAAAGAAACCTGGAGGATATTGGAAGAGGTGCACAGACAAGCCTGGGGAAGCAGGGCGAGAGAGACTACATGCCTCCCCCTCCCGATGCAGGATATAAGCAAGCAGGTTTGCCTCTTGAACCGCAAAATGGTTTGGGTTGGAAGAGACCTTAAAAATCATCTTGTTCCAATCCCGCTGCCATGACCAGAGACTCCTTCCACTAGACCAGGTTGTTTCAAGTCCCACCTAGCCTTGAACACTTCCAGGAATGATGTGTCTGCTTGTCCTGCAGGAAGTGTTCCCTCTGAGCAGATATACAGATAAATCACAAGAAAAATTCTTTAGGCAGTGTGTAACGAAGTGGTCGTGGAACCATTGTTGGAGATGCAGGAAAATGGCTGTTCTGCTCCTTCTCTTCACACTGCCTCTTTCCCCAGGCCCTTTGTGGAAGCAAGAGCAGCAGCTCATGGAATTAACATGTATCAGGAAATTGGGTTTCAGAAGGATAGCCAGGGAGAGTACAAGGCATCCCAGTGCATCCACATGGACTGTCTGAGGTACCGAATGCTGCCCCTCTACCACATAGCTCTGTCTTTATCTCTTCAGTTCAAATGAAATACCTATGGTTGTATTTGAATACTGTTACCACATTCTGTCTCTTGGAAGCTTTGTGTGTCACCTTCTTCAGCTGTGCGATAATCCGTTCCTGTGTTGTCTTCTTCCCCTTAGCATGGTGCCTCCAACAGGAGGTGCCAAGTCTTTCCCTGAAGGGCTCCCAGGGCTGGCTCTTGCCCTGCAGCCTTGGGTGTTTGATCGCTGATTTGGGAGGACAGAGAAAAGGAGAGGGAGTGGGTTAAGATCTGGCCATTGGAGCAGGGAAGGAGACTATAGCCTCACCTACCAGCCTCCTGACACAGATAGAAGAGGAAAGGACACATGGGAGAGAGAGGAAACTTTGGAGTTTTATGTGGGTTTCCCCCCTGGAGCAGTCTTGGCTCTGGAGCACAGCTGGATGTCCTTGCAGTTCTGGTGGGGTCTTCTCCAGTGGTGAAATACTTAGCTTAAAGCCACTGAGGGAGCTGGAAGGTGGAAATTATGAGCAGTGGTGGTGGGATGGGCAGTGGGGTTTGTTCTGGTTGGGCTAGCTGAAGTTGGACAGCCTTGTACCCCACTGTTCTTGGATGCTGGGTTGTCCTTAGTGAGAGGTCCCCATGGTAGTCAAGGTCCCCTTCACAATCTTGAGCCTGTTTTGAACGTGGGGGCTAGTTTCTCTGCACAAACTGATATTTTCCTGATTCTGTCCAGATGGGTGAAGAGAGACAGTTACCTCCCAGTGGGAAGTCACAACCTGAAAGCAGCAGCTAAAGCAAAACTGGGTTATGATCCAGTGGAGCTGGACCCTGAGGAGATGTGCCGGATGGCCACAGAGGAGCCTCAGGTATTCCCTCCCTGTGCTCTGTGAGAAAACAAGCCTAGAGCAGCTGCACTATGACTGAGTCTGTAAGTTAAAGTGTATTTTGAGAAATTAACTGAATCTGACTCCAGACTTCCAATGCCTTAGAGCTCACAGGGAGAAGGAACAGGACTCCCCTGAAGTGGTTCTGGCCCTGGCATTTCACTGTGCATTCTCTGTATTTATTTACATCAGTGTGGGGTGAAAAGCACCACTGAAATCAGAAACACCATGAAGAACTGAGACCTGCTGGGGGAACAGGAGAGAGTTAGTGCTCCAGGTGTCACAGGCAGGAGGTTCTGCTGAGCCCTGTAGCAGCTTCCTGAGACCCAAACTGGGTGGATTCTGTGCCTTCAGCTTAGCTTCCCTGTTCCTTCTCAGTTAGATCTGACATGTTGCTGTTTGATTACACTTAAAGCAGGATGGCCTCGGAAGCAAACACATTCTTTACAACATAGGCTGTGGAGAAATACGCCTTTTCCTGCTTCCTGCTGATAAGAGATTGTCCAGCAGGAAGCAATGAAATGTCATTGTTATTGAGCCACTCTGTCACATGGGATTAGGATTAATTTGCTTCTCTCATTCCTTGACAGACCCTGGCCACCTACTCAGTGTCTGATGCCGTTGCTACTTACTACATGTATATGAAGTATGTGCATCCCTTCATTTTTGCCTTGTGTACCATCATTCCCATGGAGCCTGATGAGGTGTGTGCTTTCCCAAAATGATGATCTCTTTGCTGGGTGAAGTGCCATGTCTCCCATGCTGCAGGGATGCTCTGGCCACAGATCTGATTCCCACTGCCTAGACACTCTTAATGTGTGGCAGGAAGGAAGGGAGGGTGGATTTAGAGGCTACTCCTTTCTCCTACAGCCATGGGGTGTTTGGAGACAGGTTTCTATAAGAAGACACCTGAGATTTGGCAGTGCAGGGCTGGAGCAAGGAAAGATGGTTGATACACATGCTCAGCCAAGTTCACTTGCAGTTGTGGCCATGCATAGTTGAGTCTCCTGATGCCTGTTGTCAGCTGTAGGGAGGTGTCAGCTGTCGATGCTAAGCATGTAGAAGCTGTCAGTCTGTTCCCACCTGGTTGAGCTGACAAAAGCACTTGACGGTGGAGTGGTGTCACAGATGTGTCACCAGCTGAAGCTGTCCAGCTCGTGTGACAGTCCAGTCTTGCCAGTGCTGGGACAGCACTTCTGCTGAATCACAGACTAGTTTGGGTCGGAAGGAATCTTAAAGATAATCTCATCCACCCTCCTGTCAAGGGCAAGGACACCTTCCACTAGACCAGATTGCTCCAAGCCCCGTCCAACCTGGCCTGGAACACTTCCAGGAATGGGGCAGCCACAGCTTCTCTGGGAAACCTGTGCCAGTCCAGTACCTCACCACCCTCACAGGGAAGAATTTCCTCATAATATCTAAATCTACTATTTTTTAATTTTAAACCAGCTTTGGTTTCTCTTGTGCAGGTGTTAAGAAAAGGATCTGGTACACTGTGCGAGGCACTGCTGATGGTTCAAGCCTACCATGCCAACATCATCTTCCCCAACAAGCAGGAGCAGGAATTCAACAAACTTACAGAAGATGGACATGTGCTGGACTCAGAGACCTACGTGGGAGGCCATGTGGAAGCACTGGAATCTGGGGTCTTCCGCAGCGACATTCCCTGCCGCTTCAAAATGGTAATGGGCCAGCAGCCAGCCCTTGTCCTCATGGAGCAGCACGGTGGGAAGGGATAGCCCTTCCACTGTTGTTGGCATCTCCAGTGTGTCCCTGCTGGGCTTGGGCAGCACCTAGAATCACAGAATTAGTAAGGTTGGAAAAGCCCTTTAATGTTGCCAAGGCCAACACTTGCCAATGTCCAACAAGTCCAATGCTGTTAACCCAGCATTGCCAAGGCCACCACTAAACCATGTCCCCAGGTGCCACATCTGCATGATTTCTGAACACTTCCAGGGATGGTGATTTTACCACTGGCCTCAACAGCCTGTTCCAACGCTTGGCAACCTCCAGGAGACCCTTGCTACCTGAAGTTGGGCTGGGACAGGATGGGAAGAGGTCTCTTAAGTGGCCATCTGTGCTGCAGTGGGAGAGCGAGTGTCACATACGGGAAGCATGCCAGAGCTTGTTGACAGCAGGGGATGGTGGTGAAGTGGGGTTTTGGGTTTGTTTTTCAGCCAGTGGTTCTTGGAACTTATGCCTCTGTAGCTTGGGGTCCTGTCCTCTCTCCCAAACTGAGCTTCTTCTGAACCCTTCCTGAGGGTATTTTACTTGTTTCTGGATCAGGCTGCTATCTCCATCACCTCCTCCAATGCCTCAACATGTCACTTACAGCCTAGAGGTTTCCAAACCAAGCAGGGACAGAGGTGCAGGGTAGCACCTGCCAGCCTGCAGCCAAGGACAGCTGCCCATGGCCTCACTGCCGTCTCCATGTCCCTGTAGAATCCTGCTGCCTTCGACTTCCTGGTGCAGCACGTGGAGAAGACCCTGCAGCATGCCATCGAGGAGGAGGAGGGTCTGCCCTTGGATCAGGTCATCAACTTCCAGGAGGTAGAGCACCCGCAGCACAGCTGAGCTGGGCAGGAAACTGGGACTGCAGCTCTAAAAGGCTTGTTTGGGTTTGGTTTATGCTCTACAAAGAGAAACCAAGAATCCTGTCTAGAGGCTGAGTCTTGCAGCCCAGCCTGGGGATCAGGGTCTTTGCCCCATCTGAGGAATGCAGCTCCTGCTTTTCCTGTCACAGATTCAACCAGGAGCAAAACTCTGAGAGAGCTGGGAGGGAATCTGGGGAGAAAGCAGACCCTTCAGATATCCCAAAACTCTTGTTCCTCTTGTTCCCCACTTCTTATCAGCTACAAAAGTGCAGGTTGCCCCTCTCCAAATCAAAGTCAGAAGTTTCTTGGAGGGCAGCACTAGACTGGGGACCTCTGGTCTTTGCTGTTGTCTCCATTAACCCATTTGCACTGAAAAGGTCCTCAATCAAGTCATATTTAGGAAGCAGCCGCTCCCACCAGCTAGGTATCCCTACAGAAAAGCTTACCCTGGAGGTTCAAATCAAAACCTAAAGCACCGCTGGTTGAGGAGTCTCTGATCTGCTCCTTTGGTCCTTTAGATCCATCACCCAGAGCAGGTGTCCCTGTGAAGAAAACCCAAATTTAACAAGTATTTGGCTCATTAACTGCTTCCTGCCCTAGTTTCACTTCTCTTTATCTCACCACAGGTTTGTGATGAAATCAAGGTCAAACTGAATTCCCTGAAGGATGTTCCGAACAGAATTGAGTGTCCTCTTATATATCATCTGGATGTGGGGGCCATGTACCCCAACATCATTCTGACCAACAGGTTGCAGGTGGGTAACATCAATCTTGTCTCTCCTAATCTGACTTCCAGATTACCTTGAGGGTCCCTCTGGATCCCCTTAACAGCAAGGGCTGCACTTTTCTGCACAGGGCAGGGGAAGCAGATAAGGCTAGGTGTGAAATTTGGTCAAGCTGCCATGGAATTGTGGAGTCACAGAATTATTTTGATTGGAAAAGCCCTCTAAGACCATTGAGTCCAGCCACTCTGCCAGCATTGCCAAAACCACCACTAACCCATGTCACCAAGTGGCACATCCACATGGCTTTTAAATCCTTTCAGAAGAATGCCACACTGGGCAGCCTGTGCCAGTGTCTGATCACCCTTCCAGTGAAGGATTTTTCCCTATTATCCAACCTAAACATCTTCTGGCACAACTTGAGGCTGTTTCCTCACTCGTTCCCTTTGAGCAGAGCCTGACCCCCACCTGGATCCACCCTCCTGTCAGGGAGTTGTAGGAGCAAGAATGTCCTCTCTGAACCTCCTTTTCTCCAGGCTGAGCCCCCCAGCTTCCTCAGCTGCTCCTCATCAGACTTGTGCTCCAGCCCCTTCCCCAGCTCTATCATCCTTCTCTGGATGGGCAGATCTTCAGAAACTCAGCTACAGCTTCAGCTAGAACTCTTCCCAAAAACACAGCTGTTGTTTTGAGGGGCATGTGCTCCTGAAAGGCTCTGGAAAGGGGAACTCACTGAGTACCATCTCTGATGTTCACACCTGTGCTCTCCTGCCACTCAGCAGCTGTTCTGGCATGAGTTGTCATTTGGGGACCTCTCCCCTCTAACACCTGTGTGTCTGTTACTGCATCCAGCCCTCGGCCATGGTGGATGAGGCTACATGTGCTGCCTGTGACTTCAACAAGCCGGGTGCCAACTGCCAGCGCCGAATGACGTGGCAGTGGAGAGGAGAGTTCAGTAAGTACAGGATGGACCATGTAGTACAGCCCACAGAGATGGAGTCAAATTCCTGCTTCTCCCCTGGGAGATTGATCACTGCCCTCCTCTGCAGTGCCTGCCAGCCGCAGCGAGTACCACCGCATCCAGCAGCAGCTGGAGTCGGAGAAGTTCCCTCCCTTGTTCCCTGATGGACCACCCCGTGCCTTCCACGAGCTCTCCCAGGAAGAACAAGCCAAGTATGAGAAAAAGCGCCTGGCAGGTAAAAAAACGAATCAAGGTCATGATCCTGGCAGTGTTTTGCAACCTGGACTGTGAGCGGTGTTCAGCAGTAGTGACCCCTCCTAGGGCTGTGGGATGAGACCAGGCTGGTCTCAGAACTTCTCCAGGATCCCAATCTCATGCGTGCTTCCTAAGAAGAGCCAGGCACTGGTACCTCTGGCAGTGTTTCCCTTTGTCTTGGAGAGCCACAGATTTGAGTTGAAATAGGAATTGCTTCATTTTTTATAAGGCTGCTAATTAAAGCTGGTTAATGAAAGGGAAACATCACATTATCCTATCACCTGGAGGGATGCTGTCCAGCAGAACCACTCAGCTGGCTGAGGGCAAAGCCTAGGTTTGTAGGTGGGCCATATGATTAGTTTGTTTTCTCCCTTGCCCTCCACTTCCATAAAGAGGTGCTGCTTCTTTCCATACTGGGATCTTCCTCTCCCTTTGCAGTAAGACTGTCCCCCGCTCACCCATGCCTTATGCTTAGCTGCCTCCCTATCCCTGCTGTGTCCATCCATCTGTAGCAGGGCACCCATCCCTGAGAACCTCCTTCTGCCTCCTCCCTTGACCAGATTACTGCCGCAAGGCATACAAGAAGATCCATGTCACCAAGGTGGAGGAGCGAGTCACCACCATCTGCCAACGAGAGAACTCTTTCTACGTGGACACAGTGCGAGCATTCCGGGACCGCCGATACGAGTTCAAGGGGCTGCACAAGGTACCAAGCTTGGGTGCTGGTCAAATTGTCTTGCCAAGCCTGGGGACCTCTTGTGCCTTGCTGAAAACCTCAAAGGATTACTCTGTTGGCTTCCCACTGATAGAGAGCAGGGTTGTATTAGTTATTGGGAAGAAACTCTTCCCTTTGAGGGAGGTAAGGCGCTGACACAGGTTGATCAGAGAAGCTGTGGCTGCCCCATCCCTCGAAGTGTCCAAGGCCAGGTTGGATGGGACTTAAAGCAACCTGGTCTAGTAGAAGATGTTCCTGCCCAAGGCAGGGGGTAGGATGAGATGAGCTTTAAGGTTCCTTCCAATCCAAACCATTCTAGAAGGCCCTGGGACTCTATGTCTGGCAGAATTAATTAAAGAGCCTGTTGCTTTGCAGTTCCTCCCAGCTGCCTCTTTTGCCATGATTCCCAGGGCTGGCAGAGAGGCTTTTTCTACACTGGTGGTTCTGCTGTTAGCCAGGCATCCCGGATCGCAGCAGGCAGTCTATTGAGTTCTTCCCTGCACATGTATAGTGCAGCTCAGCTGATGCTGGTTGAATTCTGATGAATGGTGGGAGCTACAGGTCTCTTCTGACAAGTGACAAAGCGCCTCTGGCCAACCCCTCCCGTGCTGCAAAAGAAAATGGGATGTTTGACTCATGATGCTGATCTTTGGCAAAGATAATGATGCTGATCTTTGGCAAAGATACTCCTGTAGAGCTGCAATGCTATACTGGGGCTGAGTGGAAACCAGTTGGGTGCTCCCAGTAGTGATACGTGGAATTGTCCTGACTCTGCCCTTGGCGTGCAGGTGTGGAAGAAGAAGCTGTCTGCAGCAGCGGAGACAGGAGATGCCTCTGAAGTAAAACGCTGCAAGAACATGGAGATCCTCTATGACTCCCTGCAGCTGGCCCACAAGTGTATCCTCAACTCCTTCTATGGATATGTCATGCGGAAAGGGTAAATCTCCCCTGGGCCATCCAGGGTCCTCTAGAGAGGACCTTTGGAAACCGGGATTGTCTTGGTGAGGTAGTCGCTTCTTGAAGCACCAAGATGAGAGTATGTCCTGCCTATAACACTCTCCTCTTGCTTCTACCCATTACTTCTCATCCTGGAGACTCTTACCAGACATTAAATGATGGGAATGTTGTCTGTTAGTGCGTTTTCATCTTTTCTGGAGCATCGTAAGTAGAGAATTTCATAGGAGAACAATGTTCCAAGGCCCAATGTTGATGTGTTTCTTGCCCTCCTTCTCCTGGAGATCCTCCTGCCCTTCCATAGCTGGGTTTTGGAGGGAGCATGTCATGCTCTTAGCTGTAACTCCTCTGTTCACAGAGCTCGGTGGTACTCCATGGAAATGGCTGGCATTGTCTGCTTCACGGGGGCAAATATCATCACCCAGGCCAGAGAGCTGATTGAGCAGATTGGGTGAGTGTGTGCTGAGCTGGGGAAGGTCTGTCTGCATCTAGGACAGATGTGGAAGCATGTTAAACACTCAAGTTTTGAGAGGGATGGAACACATTTCCTATGAGGAAGGGCTGAGAAAGCTGGGGATTTTCATCCTGGAGAAGAGAAGGCTCCAGGGAGACCTTAGAGCCCCTTTAAATGATTAAAGGGACTCCAAGAGAGCTGGAGACACACTTTGGGCAACGGCCAGGAGTAGTGGGACAAGGGGGGAATGGCTTTTCACTGCCAGATGGCAGGGTTAGTTGGGATATTGGGAAGGAATTCTTCCCTGCACAAGTTGCCCAGAGAAGCTGTGGCTGCCCTGTCCCTGGAAGGGTTTCAAGGCCAGGTTGGACAGGGCTTGGAGTAATCTGGTCTAGTGGAAGATGTCCCTGCCCATGGCAAGGAGTTGTTGGAATGACATGAGCTTTAAGGTCCCTTCCAAACTCAAGTGCTCTGTGATTCTCTGATTCTATGAGCATTCAGATTTCTGACACTGCTGTGTTGGATTTGAGGGTTTGCTTTGCAGAAGAGAACAGAGTGGATGCAACAGGCTGCTGCTGTCTTCATGGGGGACACAGAGCTGATCCTCACCGCTCATCCACTCTGCTCCTGACAGTGGCCTTCTTTCCTTAGGAGACCTCTGGAACTGGATACCGACGGGATTTGGTGTGTCCTTCCCAACAGCTTCCCAGAGAACTTTGTGATAAAGTCAACCAATATTAAGAAGCCAAAAGTGACCATCTCCTACCCAGGTGCCATGCTGAACATCCTGGTGAAGGTGAGTCTGGCACCTGTCCATGCCAGCTCTGCAGCCTGGGAGAAGGAGGTGGAGAGCTGATGAGTGGGGACAGCCCCTCTTCCATCTCCACTCCCCATGAAGTGAGTGAGATGTCAAGGATGATGGTCCTGGAGAGCATCTGAGTGCAAAAAGAGGCTTGATATCCCCCATCAGAGAGGCAGGTCTGTAAGAGGCCAGGTTAGGTGCATGCTTACCTGTGCAGGTAGAGAGTCCAGAGCAAGGTCTAAACCTATCCTCTGCTCACTCCAGGCTCTGTAAGACAAGAAAATATCATTTTAGGGTCCAAAGCCTTTTTCTTCTCAACAGGCAGGACTGGTGTTTTGAATCTGAGTCCTAATTTGTGCTGTAGCTCTCAGAGGGGTGCTCAGGGGTCCCTTTGGGCAGGGTGTGTCCCAGGGGCATCCCATTTTGTGACCAGACAATTGTGGATTAAAGCTGTTCTCCTGGGGCTGTGCCACAGGAAGGCTTCACAAATGACCAGTACCAAGAACTGCAGGATCCAGCCTCACTCACTTACATCACGCGCTCAGAGAACAGCATCTTTTTTGAAGTGGATGGTCCATACCTGGCAATGATCCTTCCAGCCTCCAAAGAGGAGGGCAAGAAGCTGAAGAAAAGGTGAGATTTCAAAGCTTGAAATATTGTCTCTTTCCCTGAGCTAACAGACTAAGGATCTCATTGCCTTTGTGCATGTGGGGCGTGTTGGTCCTTGCCCCCAGAGCCAGCAGCACTTGACTCACTGGCTTTAAATGGCAAGTTTCTTACATCAGTTCATCTTTGAATCCAGCTACTATGGCAGTAAATTTTAGCAGATAACAGCAAAATTACGTTTCTCCAACCTGGTGACCAGATATCTCCCTGTTTGGCTCTGAGGTGTGCAGGAGAACTTTGACTTTCCTTCTGAGGATTTCTAATACTGCTTATATTCAATCTAATCTGTTTAAACTCAGCAGTTCCTGCCTTCCTATCTCTCAGGAGTTCAAAGACTTGCAGTAACACTTCGCCTGTGTGTTTCCCCTTCCTTCTCCATCTGTAAGTAGGACTGGGTTCTGCCATTACTGTCACATTATAGGATAGTTGTACACAAACTTCACTGATTTCTCAACGACCACCTCCTAACCGTGAATGTGAGCTAGAGCAGTAGCATCCATTATTTTGGGGGGCAGCCCACAGACCTGGATCTGACCCCAAAAAATGCTATTGCTATCCCCAGCACCCTCTGTCCTCCCAATTCTGGACTTTTTTGTGCTTAATCCCTGACAGAAGGAGGTTCAGCATACAGCATTTCTTTCTAGTGCCCCTCTTCAAGCAGTCAGTGCCTTCTGCATGAGTCAAAGTGCTGCCCAGCTCTGAGCAGGCTGTGCTCGTAGGACTCCCCTCAGGGCCTCTGGATTCCTATAGTTTGGGGATCTTAGGGCATTTATTTCCTGGTCACTCTCCAAGCACAACAGCCTGGAGGTGGCTGCAAGCACCATGGTTGGTGGAGGAAGGAAAGGCTATACTGATGGGAATGTGGGCAGGTGGGAGAAGGGCTGGCCAAGCAGTATCCCCTCTCCTCACTGATCATTCCCACAGTAGTGGTTTGGGGTTTTTTTGAGACATAATGATAATTTTCAGGACTGTGAAAGGCAAAACAATGCAAGAGAAAAGGCAAGAGGGAGGAATGTTCCCTTAGATGCGTCACGGCTGCATCCAGTTTTCTCTCAAACCCTCTGCCAGCATTGGAGTTGACAGTTTCCTTCTTTCTAAATCTCTTCCTAATATCTTCACTTCCCTACCTGGGCTCTCATCTCCCACCCTTACTTATATGCAGTTAAGGTCATCCTCCACCAATTGGGGTCACTCCTCACACTCAGTACCGCATCAAGGTGTGGCACGCTCAGCACAAGAAAACATGGAGCTGCTGGATTGAGTCCAGAGGAGGCCATGGAGATGCTCCAGGGGCTGGAGCCCCTCTGCTCTGGAGCCAGGCTGGGAGAGCTGGGGGTGTTCACCTGGAGACAAGAAGGCTCCAGAGAGAGCTCAGAGCCCCTTCCAGGGCCTAAAGGGGCTCCAGGAGACCTGGAGGGGACTCTGGACAAGGGCTGGGAGGGGCAGGACAAGGGGGAATGGCTTCCCACTGCCAGAGGGCAGGGTTAGATTGGATATTGGGAAGGAATTCTTGACTGTAAGAGTGGTGAGATCCTGGCACAGGTTGCCTAGAGAAGCTGTGCCTGCCCCACTGTGTTCCAGGCCAGGCTGGACAACCTGGTCTAGTGGAAGGTGTCCCTGCCCATGGCAGGGGCGTGGGACTGGATAACCTTCAAGGTCCCTTCCCCTGTGGTTTAATGTGTCAGTGTGGATGAGCTGGTGCGAGAGCTGATGTCCTTTTCCAGAGTAAGGTAAAATGGTTGCTAGAGAAGCTGTATATACTTGAGATTATCCATGTGCTGCTGTGGCTCCTTTGAACGTGCTGGATGGTGGCACAATGGCATGGAGAGAAGCGCCCTGCAGGGACGTGTCCCTTGGTGCAGGCCAGGTTTATTCATGCTCTCTCCTAGGTACGCCGTGTTCAACGAGGATGGGTCCCTAGCTGAGCTGAAGGGGTTTGAGGTGAAACGCCGGGGAGAGCTGCAGCTGGTGAAAATATTCCAGTCATCTGTGTTCGAAGCCTTTCTGAAAGGCAGCACCCTGGAGGAGGTCTACGCTTCCGTGGCCAAGGTGGCCGATTACTGGCTGGATGTGCTCTACAGCAAGGTAGGCACAGCTCAGCACATCTATGCTCCGAGGTGGAGCCTGGAGAGGAGCATCCAAGCTGGTTGGGCACTGTGGGAGGGTGGACTTTGCTTGCACAGAGTCAGTGGTCCCCTGTACATTTTTCACCCTCAGTCACTTCACAGATGACACTGAGCTGGGTGGGACTGTGGATCTCCTGGAAGGCAGGAAGCTCTGCAAAGGGATCTAGACAGGCTGTATCCATGTGCTGAGGCCCGTGGTGTGAGGTTCAACAAGGTCAAGTGCTGGGTCCTGCACCGGGGTCACAACAACCCTGCAGAAATGCTCCAGGCTGGGGACAAAGGGTCTGGAAAGGCACCCGACAGGAAAGGACATGGAGGTGCTGATCAACAGTGACTAAACACATGCCCAGGTAGGCAAGAAGGGCAATGGCACCTGGCCTGCACCAGCCATAGTGTGGCCAACAGGATCAGGGCAGTGACCATCCCCCTGTGCTGGACACTGGTGAGGCACCTTGAACCCTGGGGTCAGTTTTTGTCCCCTCATGGCAGGAAAGACATTGAGGGGCTGGAGCACATCCAGAAAAGGGAACAGAGCTGGGGAAATGGCTGGAGTGCAAGTCTGATGAGGAGCAGCTGTGGGAGCTCAGCCTGGAGAAAAGGAGGCTCAGGGGGGACATTCTTGCTCTCTACAACTCCTTGACAAGAGGGTGGAACCAGGTGGGAGTTGGCCACTTCTCCCAGGGAACAATTGACGAGATGAGAGGAAACGGCCTCAAATTGCAGCAGGGGAGGTTTAGGTTGAGTAATAGAGAAAATTTCATCTCTAAAAGGACTGTCCAGCTCTGGCAGAGGCTGCCCATGGCAGTGGTAGAGTCCCAATCCCTGGAGGAATTTAAAAGCTGATGTGGCACTTGGTATGTGGGTTAGTGGTGGCTTTGGCAGTGCTGGGGGAATCGTTGGACTTGGTGATATTGGAGGGCTTTTCAACCCAAATGATTCTGTGAATTGACGTGGAGGAGGAGCTTAGGAAGAGTGCGGAGGCACTGCTGCGTCACCCTAGAAAGCGTCCCAAGGATCCACTCCTGGGTTCTGCGTCTAAGGCAGACCGCTGACAGGCTAGGCACTGTGTGCCAGTGTATAGGCATTGGTCCACACAGCGCAGGGGAAGAAAAGTGCCGACGAGGACAAAGAGGCAGGAGGAGGTCTTTCATATAGAATTCCAAGGGTTTATTCCTTGAAGGAGTCCAGGGACGAAAGGCAGGGACAACGAAGGGTCCAAGGGTTTTATATTGGGGGATAAGGGGCAGAGAGAACGTTGGGAAGCAATCATGAAAGGGGAACAGGGTGGAGCAAGGGTAGAGTGACAGGGTACAAATCCAATGGGGAAAAGGGAAGGTGGGAAGAAGAACTGGGGACCAATGGGGTGTTGAGGAAGGGAGAACTTTCTAGAGGGGAGCCATAACAAGGGAAAGAGGGAGGAGAGTTGCCAAACCAATCGTGGAGCAAAAATCTCTATAGGAATGCAATGTATTATGGGCTCTCGCTATGGCCCAAAAGATATTAATCTTCATAATGATCCCACCATTGAATTGCTCTCCAATTGGGCTGATTCATGGCCAGCTCTTCCCTGAGCTGGGCCACCGCACCAGTGAATCTATGAGACAAGGGGGTGGGAGGAAACGAGAGTCTGACTGGGTCCTTGTCATGACCTACTGGTCTGGGGGTATGATGTTGATCATAAATTCTCATCAGGTTGAACAAAGACACCAGTCACGTGTCAGAAACTCTTATGTTTTATTGTACAGCCACTGTAACTCCAGCCACCAGCCCACTGCTTAGACTTGAAAGGTATTGGCCAACAAGCCAATTCTTACAATAGACTTCCACAAGAGTGGAAGCAAGCAAGCCCCCCATCACAAGCTCCTCAAAAGGCACTGGATCACAAGCCGCAATAGACCACCAATATTCAAGGGCACTGGCTAACAAGCTGCAATACACCATCACAAAAAGGTGCTGGCACATGAGTCACAGTACTACTACTCAAAGGTCCTGGCTAACAAGCTACACACACCTTTACACAACACTCCCCGCTCTCACAACAGCATTCAATGCAAAGTATGAAGTAGAATATGATGGCCCTGCTTTGCTCAGGCAAAGCAAGGGAAGAAAACAAAGAATATCACCAGTCCCTAGATCTGTGTTGGTCTTGCATTGGTCATGCCACATGGATGGTCCAGAGGTGGGGCAAACAATGAGACAAAGAAAGTGGAATAGAAAGAGAGGAGAAAAAGAAAAGAGAGAGGGGACACCTATTTGCTCACTTTCATGTACAGCCAACCCTTCTCCTGGATGTGAGTTGGAGAGGGGACTAAGCATGAGTCTTATGGCGTGGCAGGGAATTCGCTCAGAACAGCACTGCCACACCTCTGTGGGACCCTCTCCTCCAATCACACCTTTCCTGTAGCAATACTCAGAATGTTTGAGAAACATGCTTAGTTCTGGTCCTCTAGAGTCCTTCATTTTGTGATGCTGTTTTACAACATATTCTTGGTGAGCCCAACTTTACGTGCACAACACAAAGCTGTGCTGCCACAGCCCAGCCGTGGCACAAACTTGTGCCAGCCTGAAACCCACGCACCCTCTTTTCTATAGATCCTACTGGCAGCTGCAACAGGAAGCAACTCCCAGGCTCCCTGTAAAGAGACACATCAGCTGTGTGTGGTGCTCCCTGTTCTGACAGCAGCAAAGTTTGATCATTAGCTCTTGCTAACTTTAAGCTTATCCCTGTCTTTCAGGCTGCCAACATGCCAGATTCAGAGCTGTTTGAGCTCATCTCGGAGAACCGGTCCATGTCACGCAAACTGGAGGACTACGGGGAGCAGAAGTCCACCTCCATCAGCACTGCCAAGCGCCTCGCAGAGTTTTTGGGGGACCAGATGGTGAAGGATGCAGGACTGAGCTGTCGCTTCATCATTTCTAAGAAACCAGAAGGGTCTCCAGTCACCGAGAGGTAACCCCACCTGGAGGGGCCAGGCCTTCTGGCAATGTGGGAGAAACCAAGAGGGGATGGGCAGGTAGCAGGAAGGGAGAGAGCTGGAATACATGGCAAGGTGATCACCTGAATCTGGCACAGGCCATGAGCAGGGCAATGGTAACACCGCACAGCCCAGTGGCCTTGCAGGGGTTGAGAAGAAGCCTGGAGGATCTCCACAGGCTGAGAGTGGATTGTGGGGTGCTATGACATTGATTCCCTGCCTTCCACAGGGCCATCCCCCTTGCTATCTTCCAAGCTGAGCCCAGCGTGCGCAAACACTACCTCCGAAAATGGCTGAAGAGCCCTTCGCTGCAGGACTTCAACATCCGAGCGGTGAGTGAGGCATCCCTGCAGATGGCCCCGCATCTGGGACAGGGACTCATCCTTTTGGAGGCACAACCTGGGCAGTGGCTTCCCATGCTCACAAAGCAGGGGGCTGGGGTGGAGGTGCTACTGGGATGTTTGATCCTGTATCTGGAGGCCCTTCTGCTTGGCTTTCTTCACTGCCCACGCTCTGCCCTCTTCCCAGATCCTGGACTGGGACTACTACATTGAGAGACTGGGCAGCACCATCCAGAAAATTATCACCATTCCTGCAGCCCTGCAGCAGGTACGGGGCAGTGGGGGGGTGGACAGGAGGAAGGATTTGTGCGGGGAACTCTGTGTGATTTGGAGCTACTCTGCAGGTAAAGAACCCAGTACCACGGGTCCGACACCCAGACTGGCTTCACAAGAAACTCCTGGAGAAGAATGATGTGTACAAACAGAAAAAAATCAATGAGCTCTTTGTTTCAGAAGGCAAGAGACAGGTAAAGAGGGTGAGGGGAAAGTGCTCTCAGTGCCAGTGTGGCTTTTCTCTTGCAGCCCACATCTTCCTCCTCTCCTTGCTCCCTCAGGTTCTTGCCAGCCCTCCTGCAGAGGGGACAGCCAACTCACAGGTGGGTGACATAGAAGACTTTGGAGCTGTCAAGATCCCTCAGCCACTAGTTCCCATCGCAAATAAGCGGAAGCGCATCCCTGCAGCAGAGGAAAGCCAACAGCTGTCCCAGGACCTGGAGCTGTCCCAGTCCTGGCGGGAGATCCTGGGCCCACCTCCACCCCTTGGCACCACCAAGGTAGGTAAAGCAGATTGTGCAGGGGATGCCCAAGGACTTTACTCATCCATCCAAGCAGCTTGGGTGCTTCCAGGAGCAAGCTGTGAGTTTCCCAAAACACTCTGCACACACATGGCTCAGGGATACAAGGAGAAATATAACCAGGAGACAGAAATGCAACCACTGGTAAAGAAAAGGGGCTTTGCAGCTGGGGCAGGAACATGATGAAGGACTGGGGCCTGGAGGGCTAGGCTGTATGGTGTGATGCTGTGGAGCTAGGAAGCCTTTGCTAGTTTCATCCTTGATGTCCCCCCACTTAGGAAGATCATCTGGTCTGGCTGCGCTTCCACCAGAAGAAGTGGGAGCTGCAGGCTCGGCAGCGGCAGGAGCAGCGGAAGAAGCGACGGCTGGAGGATGGTGGGGTGGTGGCAGGTGGAGGAGTGGTCCGCGATGCCCTCTCCAAAGGGCTGAGCAGTTACCTGCGCCGGACAGCACGCAGCATCCTGGACTTGCCCTGGCAGGTTGTGCAGGTACTGGGATGGGGACCTGCCACAGAGCAGCCTGGGCTGCAAGTCTCACATTTATACTATGTGGTCAGTCAGTGACATTCAGGAACCCTGACCTACCCCATGTAGGTGTTAGCCCTGGGGAGCCCAGAAGGGGCTGAAGAGCCTCAGACTCACACATATCTGGATGGAAACAGGTGCCCACAGAGTCATTCTTGGGATGCGTGGGTAGATCTGCTGATGGCGCAGCACTGCACAGTCACAGAACACCAAAAACATCAGCTGAGGCTGAGGCTGGGGCAGCTTTGATGTCCCTCTGGTCCCACATCCTGCTCAGGCAGGGCCACCCAGAGCTGGGGTCCTAGGACCATGTCCTGGAATGTCTCCAAGGATGGAGAGTGCACACCTTCCCTAGGCAACGTGGACCTGGTTCACCTTTGCAGGGAAAAAGTTTCTGACCTGCAGAGGGATCCTCCTGCATTCTGCTTTGTGCCCGTGGTGTCTGGTCCTGCCACTGGACACCACTGGGAAGAGTCAGGTTCTGATCTCTCTGTACTTCCCTTTAGGTATATATATGTGGATGAGATCCCTCTGAGCTTTATCTGCTCTGGGACAGTCCCAGTTCTGCCAGCCTTTCCTGATATGAAAGATGCTCCAATTCCTTCTTCCTCCTTGTGGCCCTTCACTCTATTCAGTATGTCTGTGTCCTGTGTTGAGGAGCCCAGCATTGGGCACAAGGATTCCAGTGGTGCCTAGAAGCAACCACTGTACAAATGAAGAGGTGGGGTGGTGCCATCCAGGTGTTTTTACATACCTTTGTTATGTTTGGCCTCCTAAGCCCAGCCCCTGTCATCCACTTCATCCTCCAGAAAGCTCTCAGAGCTGCAGGTCCAGGACTTCAGAGTGACTTGGGTGACATTCCCTGGAGTTGGTTGACCAGCCTGAGGCAGAGTTTTCTTCATGGTACCCTGGAACAGTAGCAGGACACAGGGACTCCAGAGCTGAAAGTGATGACTCTCTAAGCCCCCCACTTTGTTTTTAGCCACCACCTGACTACGTAGATCCCCAGAGCACTCTGCAGCGTAGATGTAAGCACTGATGGTACATTGGATCTCCTGCTAATGCTGACCTCGTGCCCCATGTCCTGCAGATCGCTGAAACCAGCCAGCCTGGGCTGTTCCGGCTGTGGGCAGTGATAGGGAGTGACCTGCACTGCATCAAGCTGAGCATCCCCCGTGTCTTCTATGTCAACCAGCGCATCCCAAAGCCTGAGGAAGGAACAGCCTACAGGAAGGTGAGGACCTGTCCCTTCTGGAAGGAGAAACAGCTGCTTGCACTGAGATAAGGCACTTCACTTCCCCTGTAAGCAGGAGTTACAAGCATCTGCCGTGCAACACCTCATTCTCCTACCCCGTGGATATCCCTCATCTAGGCCCTAGTCCCTCTGCTAATCCCACCCTGCCTGGAAATCAAGTTCTCTGTTACAGGAATTTGTAACGCGCATGAGCATAACCCACTGATTTCCTTAGGAGAGAGGAGCACCAGGAGCTGGCCTGGCTCAGAGCCTGGCCCCTGGTAGTGGTGCCGTGTGGTGGGGTGTGTCCCAATAATCCTGTCCCTTACTTTGGCAGGTAAACAGGATCCTGCCTCGTTCAAACTTAGTTTACAACTTGTATGAATACTCTGTCCCTGAAGACATGTACCAAGAGCACATCAACGAAATCAACGCTAACCTCTCTGCTCCAGACATTGAGGGAGTGTATGAGACACAGGTAACTCCTCCAGGTGCTCATCTTTAAGGGTTGCTGAGCAGTAGCTCATTAGTCTGAGTTCCAGTGGTGAGACACCAAAAATCCAAGACCCTGGACATTGTCCAGGGAAGTGGGAGTTACACTTTTATGGACGGAAATTCTGAGTACACAGAACACACGTGGGTTACAGTATGTCAAGAAAAGGACTTCAGTTTATTTGGAGTTAGGAAACTTTGGGGAAAGAAATGGAGAGCTTCCTCTGTACTAATCCAGAGCCAGCCTGCTTCCAGAACCAGGAAAGAGAAGGGGCATTTGGAGTAAAGCTGAGGAAAAACCCAACATATGCTGGAGAGGTACGTAGGTCTGAGTGTCTGAGTACCATGTCCTCTAAAACAAGGTTGTAAAAGCTTTAGAAAAAAGAACAGCATACAACTTTGAAAGTTCAGGAAGAGCAAGAACAACCTAAATGAAATTCTGTAGAAAGCAATGAGGCTGAAATTCAATTTGCCAGTGCTGAAAATGAAGGTGGGAACCTGGGATGCTTGCTTCCAGTGAGGATACTGGTTTGTACAGCAGATCAAAACCTGATTATAGGAATTTAACTAAAAAGATGTTGTAGTGTAAAGACCTGGCCTGTATGGAAGTGATAAAATAGACCACGCCATTGCAAGAGTGGAGTTAAAGAAAGCATAAAAGCAGCTGAATTTGATACTGAAATGCACTGTAGGATTATTATGGATGAAAAGTCCTGAGTAGGACAAGCTTTGCTGTGAGCAGAGGTGCCACTGGCTATGAAATGCTTTCTGAGGTGCAGGAGGCCGCAAGGGCAAAAAGAGCATCACAGAGTTGGGAGACTTCTGCTACTGAAGTTACTGGTATAACCTGTGAAGCATTCCAGCAGGACCTGGTTAAAGAAAACTTTTTTATTCACCCTCAGTTTCTGCTTTTGAAAAATTTGAAGAAAGGTCTCTCAAGGCAAGGCACAACTCTTAATGATTATGTGGAGCCTGTGAAATCCTGTGGTGATGAAAAAGGTTGAACCATATATGCCATCAGCAATGCCGACCAAACTGTACCAAGGTTTAGTAAGCAGCACCCAAAACTTACTTCAGATTACTTGTCTGAAGTGACTGACCCAAATTCTTTATATTTACAGACCTTCCTCTAGCAAACCTGAGTCCTCTTCACACTAGTAGTGTTTAATAAGTGGGAAGAGGAAAAATCAAAAAGCTAAGGGGAAATTAAAATGAGCAGCTGAAGTAAAACAAAGGGCATGGAGAAGTTTTAAAGATACGAAGGAATTTAGATAATCATGGGGTAGCAGCATCTGTCATCTGATGGGAGGCTGAGTGAGCTGGACTGTGCAGCCCAGAAGAGGCTCAGGGGACCTGCTTGATGGGAAAAGTAGAGAAGAGGAGCCAGGCTCTACTCTGATGCCCAGGAAAGAATGAGAGACTGAGCACAACCTAAAACGTGAAAATCCTGTGTAAATGTCACCAAAAAATTCTCCAAGCATCGTTGAGCAGGTTGCCCCAAGGGGTTGTGGAGCTTCCATCCTCAGAGACACAGTTAACCCAGCTGGACACAGACCTGGGCAAGGAAAGATCTGTCTTGATCTTTAAACATCTGCAGTGCAGTTCTGATCATGATCCCAGAAAATACAGCAGGAGAAACACAGGAGGATGCAAGGGAGGGAACAGTTTGCCTTCAGGGACAGAATTTAGCTGGGAATGTTTCACCTTGCTGAAGAGATGTGAGGGACCTCTACAACTAAAACTAGCAGAAGAGAAGAGTAATCAGGCAAGAAATGCTTATTGCTTTTCACTAGTTTAGGACCAGGTTCCTCAGCAAGCCGTTCGGGAGTCTCCCGCAGCAGTGGATTTGACAGCCACAGGGTTAATAAAACAGGATGCATCTTTGGTGAATCTCCCACCATGCTGATTATCTGGCGGTTCAGATGGAGCCCCTGCCTTGGAGTGACAAACCACAAGTAGCAGAGCAGCAAGATTGGCCAAATATTGATCCACATGTCCTCCAAACTACCTTGATGGTAGGATCTGGGCCTAGATAGGAAGACATGGATTTTGAGATACCTGTTCTATACCTTTAACAAGGCTGACAATACCAGACTCATGCCAAGGCACCTCAGATATGTGCTACCTGTGGGTTTTAATCTGGGTTATTCTAGGTCTGCAACCCCCAAGAAGAGCTTAGTAGCAGTTGTTCCATCTCTCCCCATGATTCCAGGTGCCGCTGCTCTTCCGTGCCCTGATCCACCTGGGCTGTGTGTGCATGGTCAGCAGGCAGCTTGTCCGCCACCTGGCAGGGCGAGAGGCCGAAACCTTTGACATCGAGCACCTGGAGATGCGCTCACTGGCCCAGTTCACTTACCTGGAGCCAGGTGAGGCATCCTGGGAGGGGGGCTCCTGGGCCAGCTGGCACCCATGGGCACCACTGATGCTCTGTGCTCTGTGTCGCCAGGAAGCATTCGCCACATCTACCTGTACCACAGCTCCCAGGGCAGCAAGGCGCTCCTGGGTCTCTTCATCCCCTCGCAGCGCAAGGCTGCTGTCTTCGTGCTGGACAAGGTAAGGAGGGCTGTGGAGGATGGGGAATTGGGGGTGCTGATGGGTGAGAGGTTGGACATGCCTCGGACGTGTGCACTGGTAGCCCAAGACCCCCCCATGTCCTGGGCTGATCTCCACAGCATCGGCAGCAGGGGAGGGAGGGATTCTGCCCATCTGCCTTGCTCAGGTGAGACCCCACATGCAGAGCTGCCTCCAGCCCTGGGGTTTGCAACATAGGAAGGATGTGAAGCTGCTGAAGCAAGTTCACAGGAGGCCACAGAGATGCTCTGATGAGGGCTTGGAGCCCTTCTGCTCTGGAAACAGGCTGGGAGAGCTGGAGATGTTCAGCCTGGAGAAGAGAAGGCTCCAGGGAGATCTTAGAGCCCCTTCCAGGGCCTAAAGAGAGCTGGAAAGGAACTTTGGACAAGAGATGGAGTGACAGAATAAGAGGGAATGGCTTCCCACTGCCAGAGGGCAGGGTTAGATGGGATATTGGGAGGAAATTGATCCCTGTCAGGGTGGGGAGACCCTGGCACAGGTTTGCCAGAGAAGCTGGAGCTGCCCCATCCCTGGAAGTGTTCTAGGCCAAGTTGGATGGGGCTTGGAGCAACCTGGTCTAGTTGACCTCAAGTTGCACCAGGGAAGGTTTAGGATGACTATTAGGAAAAACTTCACCAAAAGGCTTGTCAAGCCCTGGCACAGCTGCCCAGGGCAGTGGTGGAGTCACCTGGAGGGAATTAAAAGATGTGAGGATTTGGCACTTGGAGACGTGGTTTAGTGGTGGCCTTGGCAGTGTTGGTTGAACAGCTGGACTTGATCCTAAAGGTATTTTCCAACCTAAACAATTCTGAGATTATATGGTGTCCCTGACCATGGCAGGGGGCTGGACTAGACAACGTTTACGGGTCCTTTCCACCCCAGACCATTTCCTGGTAGGGCCAGGCAGCAGTCCTCACTCTGTGCCCATCACCATTCCCAGTCCCCATCCTGCCAGTCCCCATCCCTGTTTTGGCAGGGCTCCTGGCACCACACATCCCAGGGTCGCTCTCCCCCTGCTCTGACCCGGTCCCTCTTGCACCCAGGTCCGCAGCAACCAGATGCCAAACCTCACCACCTTGTTCTCGGCGGAGCGTGCAGCTCTGCTGGAAAAGATGGGCGAGGAGCTGCTGCCCCCAGACAAACACACCTTTGAGGTGCGCGCTGAGACCGACCCCAAGGCCATCTACAGAGGTGTCCAGCGGCTGCTCTTGGGCTACAAGGTGAGATTGAGGTGGGGGGAAGGTTTCAGTGGGCTCATGAGAACTAAGGGAAGGATGCTGTGGAAGGCACCAGTGCACCAGTTCCAAGAACATCTGCTTGTAACTGCTGGACCCAAGGTCAAGAAGTGGGTGTTTTGCTTGTGGGGGGCTTACCTGGAGCAGTGCCAGCAGCAAGGCCACCTCAGGATCTCTCTCCATCCCTGCACTCAGCTGGAGAGCTGGTGGGGTGGAGGTGGGTGGGTGCTTTGGGAATGCTGGAGTGTGCTGTCCTAGGACTAAGGGGACCTGCTGTGGGGATGGGGCACCTGATGCCACCAGCTTCCTGCTGAGCAGGTGGGAGGTGCACTAGGACATGTCCCTTTCTCCTTGGTGCAGGACGAGCGCCGGGGCCCCACATTGGTGGCTGTGCAGTCCAACTGGGACCTGAAACGGCTGGCAAGCAGGATCCCCATCATTGAGGAGTTCCCCTTGGTCCCCATCCGGCTGGTAGATGACATCAGCTACTCTGTCCTGGACTGGCAGCGCCATGCCGCCCGCCGCATGATCCGCCACTACCTCAACCTGGATACCTGCCTCTCCCAGGCTTTTGAGATGAGCAGGTACCCAGGGTGGCCATGTTCCCCCGAGGCTGCCGTGCCCTCAGTGGGACCACAGGAGCTGCCTTGTCCCTTGAGGGGACAAGCAGGGTACCTGTTTTCCCTGCAGCCATTCTCACGCCAATGACCATTGACATCTCTGTGCCTCAGGTACTACCACATCCCCATTGGGAACCTCCCGGATGATATCTCCACCTTCGGCTCCGACCTGTTCTTCTCACGACACCTTCGTCGTCACAACCATTTGTTGTGGCTGTCCCCCACGGCCCGCCCCGACCTAGGGGGAAAGGAGGCTGATGACAACCGCCTGGTCATGGAGTTTGATGAGAGAGCCTCAGTTGAGATCAACAACCCTGGCTGCTACTCCACAGGTGAGGAGGGTGGTAGCGCTGAATGGGGCAGAGCTGGATCTTGCTCTGTGAGTCCTGCAGAGGGATGGATGGCAGTCTCCAAAGAGTCTCTATGGTGACAGTTGTAACCAGCAGTTTTTGAGTTTCAGCATCAATACGGGCAAGGTTGATGCAAGGAGCATGTCCTGGAGCAGAGAAGGCTCACCTGTAACATGTGCAGGCATCAAAACGGGGATTCTTTATTAGTGACCAATGACAGCAGCACTTGGCAGACCACCTGCAATGTGTCAGCCCAAAGACAGCTCACCTGGTCATCCCTGGTGACACTGGGACAGGTCTCTCTTAGGCAGCTTGAGCACAATGAGTTCTTCTGAGGTCCACTGTTGCAGCTTCCAGGAAGACTGGTGGTCCCCCTGGTGGTCTAGTCTTGTTGAAAGACAAGGCTCAGTCAAGACCTATGAAGGTCCAGTCATGCCTAGGAAAGCATCTCCCCTCTGAGTGCAGCAGCACCTATAGATCACCCTGTATGTGTGAAAAGCACTTCTGGCAGCAGCAGGGAGGGTGTTCGTGGTCATTTTTCTGCCTCCCTGCTGACAGTTGTGTCTGCTCTTAGTGTGTCTGGAGCTGGACATCCAGAGCCTGGCTGTGAACACCGTGTTGCAGTCCCACCACGTGAACGACATGGAAGGAGGCTCCAGCATGAGCATTAGCTTTGATGTGATTCAGCAGGCATCCCTGGAGGACATGGTGACAGGGAACCAAGCTGCCAACATCCCAGCCAGCTATGATGAGACTGCCCTCTGCTCCAACACTTTCAGGTGTGGCTTGAGAAACAGCAGGACCTAGAGCAGGTGGTCTCCATCCTGGCAGGTCTCCTCAGGGTCCTGCTACATTCCTTCCTGGCTTTAGCCTTTCCCCGGCAATAGGGGTTTTAGGGTGCTCTAAGTATAAATCCAGGCCTCGAGTGCATGGCAGGCATCTTCTCCAACACATTGGAAGATCCTCAGAGCTGCCTGGTGCCTCAGCCGGCAGATGTGTGAGGATGTTGTTTTCTCCTTTGTTCATACTCCACCAGGTTATAGAGGCACCTTTTTACCCTGTGGCTCATGTGCTGAGGACTGAACAAGGGAGTTCCTGCTCTAAATCCTCTAGTGTGTCTGTAAACATATCTGTGTTGGGAAGGGGTTGCTGGTGTCTGGTGGGGTGATGCTGATCTCTGCTCGCTGGCAGGATCCTGAAGAGCATGGTGGTGAGCTGGGTGAAGGAGATTACGCAGTACCACAACGTCTATGCAGACAACCAGGTCATTCACTTTTACCGCTGGCTCCGCTCTCCTTCCTCCCTGCTCTATGACCCAGCGCTGCACCGCACACTCCACAACATGATGAAGAAGCTTTTCCTGCAGTAAGTGAGGCCTGAAGTGTGCCAGGCTGTTGGATGGGGAATGGAGAGGTGTGATGTTAGTGACCAGGATGCTGGCACCCACAGTGATCCTCCAGAGAGGTGGGCAGTAGGGTGGACCTCATCTTCTTTGGGTGACTTCCCTTGCACAGTGCTGCTTGTTGACTCCAGCTGATGGATCAACACATCCTCTGTGGGTTGCATCTGCCCCTCAGGCATTGCTTTCCTGCCTATTGACCCCACCCTGTGCCCTGCTGCAGGCTGGTGGCCGAATTCAAGCGTTTGGGCTCCTCTGTGGTCTACGCCAACTTCAACCGCATCATCCTGTGCACCAAGAAGCGGCGCATTGAGGATGCCATTAGCTACATGGAGTACATCATTAACAGGTGGGGTACACCTGGAGACGAGGCTCCTGGGTGGTGGGGCTAGGGCAGGGCTCAAGGCCAGGGAGGAGGATGCTGACTTTTTGCCTTCTGATGAGCCTCAGGCCGCCATCACCTCAGAACTGAATTTATTACTTTTTTTGGCAAAGCTACTGAAGGGACAAAGCTTCCCAGTTCTCTTGCTGTCATGCCTGGAGTAGTGATCTGTCCCTAGTTGTCCTCTGTAGACAGTATTCCAAGAACACTCACAGAGAGCCAAGTGTCCTTGGGCATGACTTCCCTTGGGATCCCTGGCAGGGGTTGGTTGGGAAATGGGACACCCCTCTCTCCTGGCCAGCACCACCTCTCCACAGTGTCCCATGGAGAAGAGATGATGCTGACACAGGGACTGACTGCAGTTTCCTCCCTCCAGCATCCACTCCAAGGAGATCTTCCACTCTCTGACCATATCCTTCTCCCGCTGCTGGGAGTTCCTGCTCTGGATGGACCCAGCAAATTATGGAGGTATCAAGGGAAAAGTGGATTCTCGCATCCACTATGGGGAGGTAAGAGATGGGAAGCACCCTGTCCCTTGAGAGCAGGGTGCTAAGGTTGAGATGAGTAGGGAGGTGTTGGCTGGGCATGAGGGACTGCTGTGGCATCTCTGGGTCCCCCAGAAGGACAGCAGGAAGAGGCAGGCATTGGAGGAGGAGGACAGCGAGGAAGAGGAGGAGGAGGTGGTAAAGGAGGAAGGGGAGCCAGATGTGGAGGAGCTGCTGGAGAACAGCTGGAACATTGCGCAGTTCCTGCCCCAGGCCGCCTCCTGCCAGAGCTACTTCTTGATGATCATATCAGGTGAGCAGTATGGGGAGATGCTGAGGTCATTATGCCCCCCCTAGTGCCAGCTCCAGGCAGGAGCTGGAACTTTGCCTGTGTCTTCCCAGCCTACATCGTGGCTGTGTACCACAGCATGAAGGAGGAACTGCGGCGTAACACCCCTAGGAGCACCCCCATCAAGAGGAGGAGCACCAGCCAGGTGTCCCATGAGGCTCTGGGGGAGCTGGGGGCCATGCCTAGTGAGTGCCAAGCCCCAGGGCAGCCCTGCTGCAGGCAGAGAGCTACCCAGCTTGCTTGTCCCTATGTACCATCAAGCAACTCAAACGCTCTCTGCTTCACCCCTCTAGGCATGATCACCTTCTCACAAGATTACGTGTCCAATGAGCTCACCCAGAGCTTCTTCACCATCACCCAGAAGATCCAGAAGAAGATGGCTGGTTCCCGCAATGCCACAGAGCCCTCAGACATGTTCCCGGTCCTGCCTGGCTCCTACCTGCCACTCAATAACCCAGCTCTGGAGTTCATCAAATACGTTTGCAAGGTCACTGGGGGTGGGCCAGGCCCCTTGGCTGAAGGATTGGGGTCTGGACTGAAATTCTGGTCCCTGCCCATTGCTGCAGCTTTTCCCAGGAGGGACCTACAACCAGTTGACTGTGCCCTGAATCCATATGAGGGTCATAAGGATCTGAGCTGTCCTTCTGAGAACAGTCTCTGCTGGTAGGCTCACCTGGCTCTTGTCCTTGCAGGTCCTCTCCCTGGATGCCAACATAACCAACCAGGTGAACAAACTACGCCGGGACCTGCTGCGCCTCATTGAGGTGGGCGAGTTCTCAGAAGCAGCCCAGTTTCGGGACCCTTGCCGCTCCTACGTGCTTCCTGAAGTCATCTGCAGGAACTGCAACTTTTGCAGGGACCTGGACCTGTGCAAAGACCATGCCCTCTCCCAGGTGCAGCCTCTTTCCTAGGGACAATAGAGGCCCCAGTACAGCAGTGCTGGAGGCTAGTCCATCACCTTACCTACTTTATCTCTTTATATCCCCTTTGTTTTGCAGCTCTGCCTGCTGCCCATGATCACCCTCACCTAAAGCCAATTTTCTGTTCAACTTTTCTAGCTGCCTGTGATGGGTCTGAGCATGCTTGGGCTTTGGCTTCTGTTTGTCCTCTCCAAAAACAAGTTCCACCATCCTAGTGCATGGGACTTGTGGTGTTCACCTTCCTCTCCTTGCCCCTAGGATGGGTTGGTGCTGCCCGGCTGGGTCTGCCCCAACTGCCAGGTGCAGTACAACACCGATGCCATTGAGACAGCACTGGTGGAAGCCCTGCAGAAGAAGCTGATGGCCTTTGTGCTGCAGGACCTGGTAAGCACAGGGATCCCCCCCTCTGCCCATCTGTGGTTGTCTGAGCCTGGACACATTCACTTCGCCACTGGCAGAGGGGCTTGGCCTCATCTCCTGACCCACCTGAACCTCCTTGGCCTCCAGGTGTGCAAGAAGTGTCATGGTGTGAAGGAGACACACATGCCTCTGTACTGCTGCTGTGCTGGAGACTTCGCCCTCACCATCTCCTCCCAGGTACTTCAACACCTGCCCAGCAGCTCAGTGAGGGGCCCTAAGGTGCCCTGTGCCTCCTCTGCCTCTGCTCTAACCGCATATCCCCTGTCCCCTGGCACCTGCTGAGCTGCCCTCTGGCCAGCCCTGCCCAGCCACTCCGTTGGAGCCCCTGGCTGCCCAGGATGGATGCTGGGCAGCCTCCTTCCCTCCCTGTTCTCCCCAGGCCTTTATGGACCATGTCAGCGTCTTCCAGAACATCGCCAGGCACTATGGCATGGCCTACCTCCTGGAAACCATTGAGTGGCTGCTGCACACCAACCTCCAGCTCCAGCAGTGAGGGCTGGGCTGCTCCTCCTGCCTACTCCATGCTCTCACATCCATGGAGAGTGGTACTGGACCCCCTCGGCCATGGGCCGGACCCCAGAAATACAGCACACCCCTTCCTGCAATGAGGGAAGGGGGGCAGAATTTGCTTGAGACTGGGCTGTCTTTGCCCCCAGCTGCCTGGTGGGGGACTTAGGGCTTTCTAGTGGCTGGAGCTGGGCTCCACAGATCTGTGCTGGCCCTTGGTGTGGTTTTAATTTTCAGTTTCTGTAAATAAATGAATGATAGAAGGCAGGTGTAGTTCTTAGGGAGGGAGGAATCAGGGGATGTGGGTGCTAATGTGTATTTGTTTGGTACCACCCATGGCCTGTGGCATACTGGTGGTTGTGGTACCACTGGCTTCACCCCATCCTCAGCCCAGCCTTTGCCAGCATGAGGCAGGCAGTGCCCACACCTGCCAGGCAGTCCTGCCTGTGGGCAGCTGGCTTCAGTGGGGTGACTTCCCTGTGCTAATGCACTTGGGCAAGCCTGGCCTGAGCACTTGTCAGCTCTCATTAAGGTATTAGTGGGTCTGTCCGGAGAGGTGGGGGGCCTGAGACCCTATACACATCCCTGCAGCAGGACCAGCAGCCTGTGGCTGGAGGCCTTACGTGTCCCCTCCATTCCACCACAGTGAGCAGCCCTAGACCGGGCTTATTAACAGCCTGGGGCTGGCAGTGGTGGTAGGTGGGCTGTAGGACACATCTCACTTCTCCATGTGTGCTGCTCCTCATGGAGGTAGCAGGTCACTCAGAACTGGGGGCTACTGATGGTTTCCGGCAGAGCATGCATTATCCACCCTGCCACCGTGACCCTTTCCTGCTCTGGTGGTACCTGGAGAGGGATGGGGATGGGATGGGGATG